>JAWPHD010019077.1:0-37164 GCA_037043455.1 Cyrtodaria siliqua
AATTACCACCGTCCCAAGTCCTCTAAGATGGACAACACTATCTTTAATTACCACCAGTCCACATCGTCCAAAATGGACAACATTACCGTTAATTACCTCCATCCCAAGTCCACAAAATGGACAACAGTACCTTTAATTAGCACCATTCCAGGTCCTCTAAAACGGACAACATTACCTTTAATTACCACCATCCCAGGTCCTCCAAAATCCACAACAGTACCTCTAATTACCACCATCCCAGGTGTCCAAAATGGACATTACCTTTAATTACCACCATCCCAGGTCCTCCAAAATAGACAACATTACCTTTAATTACCACCATACCAAGTCCTCCAAAATGGACAACATTACCTTTAATACTACCATCCCAGGCCCTCCATAAATTGACAACATCACCATCCCAGTTCCTCCAAAATGAACAACAGTAACTTTAATGACCACCATCCTAGGTCCTCAATAATGGACAACATTACCTTAATTTCCATCATCCTAGGTTCTCAAAAATGGACAACATTACCTTAATTTCCACCATCCCAGGTCCTTCAAAATGGGCATTATTACTGTTAATTACCACCATCCCAGGTCCTCCAAAATTGACGACAGTACCTTTAATGACCACCATCCTAGGTCCTCCATAATGGACAATATTACCTTTAGTCCTCCAAAATAGACAACATTACCTTAATTACTACCTTCCCAGATCCTCCAAAATGGACAACATTACTTTTAATTACCACCATCCCAGGTCATCCAAAATGGACAACAGTACCTTTAATTACTACCATCCCAGGTTATCCAAAATGGACAACAGTCAATCCCAGGTCATCCAAAATGGACAACATTTCCTTTAATTACCACCATCCCAGGTCATCCAAAATGGACAATGTTACCATTAATTACCTCCATCCCAGATCCTCCAAAATGGACAACATTACCTTTAATATGACCATCCCAGGACCTCTAAAATGGACAACATTACCTTTAATTACGACCATCCCAAGTCCTCCAAAATGAACAAAATTACCTTAATTACCACCATACCAGGTCCTCCAAAATAGACGGAAGTTATTTAATTACCATCATCCCACATTCTCCAAAATGGACATAACCTTTAATTACCAACATCCCACATCCTCCAAAATGGACAAAACTGCCTTTAATTACCACCATCACACATCCTTCAAAATGGACGACATCACCATCCCAGGTCCTCCGAAATGGACAACAGTACCTTTAATGACCACCATCCCAGGTCCTCCAAAATGGACAACAGTACATTGAATGACCACCATCCCAGGTCCTCCAAAATGGACAACATTACCTTTAGTTCTCCAAAATGGACAACATTACCTTAATTACCACCATCCCAGGTCCTCCAAAATGGACAACATTACTTTTAATTACCACCATCTCAGGTCCTCCAAAATGGACGACAGTACCTTTAATTACTACCATCCCAGGTCCTCCAAAATGGACGACAGTACCTTTAGTTACTACCATCCCAGGTCCTCCAAAATGAACAAAATTACCTTAATTACCACCATACAAGGTCCTCCAAAATGGATGGAAGTTATTTAATTACCATCATCCCACATTCTCCAAAATGGACATTACCTTTAATTACCAACATCCCACACACATCCTCCAAAATGAACAACACTGCCTTTAATTACCACCATACAACATCCTACAAAATAGACAACATTACCTTTAATTACCACTATACCAGGTCTTCCAAAATGGATAAATGTACCTGTACCTTTAATTAACACCATCCCTGGTCCTCCAAAATGGACAACAGAACCTATAATACCATCATCCCAGGTCCTCCAAGTAGACAACATTACCTTTAATTACCACCATCCCAGATCCTTCAAAATGGACAACATTACCTTGAATTACTACCATCCAAAGTCCTCCAAAATGGACAACATTACCTTTATTTACCACCATCCCAAGTCCTCCAAAATGGATAACAGTACCTTTAATTACCACCATCCCAAGTCCTCCAAATTGACAACATTACCTTTAATACAACCATCCCAGGTCCACCAAAATGGACAACAGTACCTTTAATTACCACCATCTCATGTCCTCCAAAATGGACGACAGTACCTTTAATTAGCACCATCCCAAGTCCACCAAATTGGACAACAACAACATCCCAGGTCCTCCAAAATGGACAACATTACCTTTAATTACCACCATCGCAGGTCCTCCAAAATAGACATTACCTTTAATTACCACCTTCGCAGGTCTTCCAAAATGGACAACATTACCTTTAATTACCACCATCCCAGGTCCTCCAAAATGGACAACATTACGTTTAATTACCACCATCACAGGTCTTCCAATATGGACAACAGTACCTTTAATTACCACTATCCCAAGTCCTCCAAAATGGACAACATTACCTTTATTGACCACCATCCCAGGTCTTCCAAAATGGACAACAGTACCTTTAATGACCACCATCCCAGGTCCTCCAAAATGGACAACAGTACCTTTAATGACCACCATCCCAGGTCGTCCATAATGGACAACATTACCTTTAATGACCACCATCCCAGGTCCTCCAAAATGGACAACATTACATTTAATTTGCATCATCCCAAGTACTTCAAAATGGACAACACCTTCCCAGGTCCTCCAAAATGGACAACAGTCCGCCCCAGGTCATCCAAAATGGACAACATTTCCTGTAATTACCACCTTCCCAAGTCCTCCAAAATGGACTATATTACCTTTAATTACCACCATCCCAGGTCCTCCAAAATAGACATTACCTTTAATTACCACCATTGCAGGTCTTCCAAAATGGACAACATTACCTTTAATTACCACCATCGCAGATCCTCCAAAATGGACAACATAACATTTAATTACCACCATCCCAGGTCTTCCAAAATGGACAACAGTACCTTTAATTACCACCATCCCAAGTCCTCCAAAATGGTCAAAATTACTGTTAAATACCACCATCCCAGCTCCTCCAAAATGGACAACAGTACCTTTATATGACCACCATACCAGGTCCTCCATAATGAACAACATTACCTTTAATGACCACCATCCCAGGTCCTCCAAAATGGACAACATTACCTTTAATTACCATCATCCCAGGTCCTCCAAAATGGACAACATTACCTTGAATTACCACCGACCGTCCCAGGTCCTCCAAAATGGACAACATTACCTTTAATTACCACCATCCCTGGTCCTACAAAATGGACAACAGTACATTTAATTACTACCATCCCCGGTCCTCCAAAATGGACAACAGTCCATCCCAGGTCATCCAAAATGGACAACATTTCCTTTAATTACCACCATCCCATGTCCTCCAAAATGCACAACATTACCTTTAATTACCACTATCCCAGGTCCTCCGAAATGGACAACATTACCTTTAATACGACCATCCCAGGTCCTACAAAATGGACAACATTACCTTTAATTACCACCATCCCATGTCCTCCAAAATGCACAACATTACCTTTAATTACCACCATTGCAGGTCCTCCAAAATGGACATCATTACCATTAATTACCACCATATAAAGTCCTCCAAAATGGACGACATTACTTTTATTTACCACCATCCCAAGTCCTCATAAATGGACAACAGTACCTTTAATTACCACCATCCCAGGTCCTCCAAAATGGACAACATTACCTTTAATACGACCATCCCAGGTCCTCCAAAATGGACAACATTACCTTTAATTACCACCATCCCAAGTCCTCCAAAATGAACAAAATTACCTTAATTACCACCATACCAGGTCCTCCAAAATGGACGGAAGTTATTTAATTACCATCATCCCACATCCTCCAAAATGGACATTACCTTTCATTACCAACATCCCACACAAATCCTCCAAAATGAACTACACTGCCTTTAATTACCACCATCCAACTTCATACAAAATGGACAACATTACCTTTAATTACCACTATACCAGGTCTTCCAAAATGGATAAAAGTGCCTTTAATTACCACCATCACTGGTCCTCCAAAATGGACAACAGAACCTATAATACCATCATCCCAGGTCCTCCAAATAGACAACATTACCTTTAATTACCACCATCCCAGATCCTCCAAAATGGACAACATTACCTTGAATTACCACCATTGCAGGTCCTCCAAAATGAACAACATTACCTTTAATTACTACCATTCAAAGTCCTCCAAAATGGACAACATTACCTTTATTTACCACCATCCCAAGTCCTCCAAAATGGATAACAGTACCTTTAATTACCACCATCCCATGTCCTCCAAATTGACATTACCTTTAATACAACCATCCCAGGTCCTCCAAAATGGACAACAGTACCTTTAATTACCACCATTCCAGGTCCTCCAAAATGGTCAACATTACGTTTAATTACCACCATACCAGGTCCTCCAAAATGGACAACATTACTTTTAATTACCACAATCCCAAGTCCTCCAAAATGGACAACATTACCTTTAATGACCACCATCCCAGGTCCTCCAAAATGGACAACAGTACCTTTAATTACCACAATCCAAAGTCCTCCAAAATGGACAACAGTACCTTTAATGACCACCATCCCAGGTCCTCCAAAATGGACAATAGTACCTTTAATGACCACCATCCCAGGTCCTCCAAAATGGACAACAGTACCTTTAATGACCACCATCCCAGGTCCTCCAAAATGGACAACAGTACCTTTAATGACCACCATACCAGGTCCTCCATAATGGACAACATTACCTTTAATGACCACCATCCCAGGTCCTCCAAAATGGACAACATTACCTTTAATTAGCATCATCCCAAGTCCTCCAAAATGGACAACACCGTCCCAGGTCCTCCAAAATGGACAACATTACCTTTAATTACCACCATCCCAGGTCCTCCAAAATGGACAACAGTCCATCCCATGTCATCCAAAATGGACAACATTTCCTGTAATTACCACCTTCCCAGGTCCTCCAAAATGGACTATATTACCTTTAATTACCACCATCCCAGGTCCTCCAAAATAGACAGTACCTTTAATTACCACCATTGCAGGTTTTCCAAAATGGACAGCATTACTTTTATTTACCACCATTCCAAGTCCTCCAAAATGGACAACAGTACCTTTAATTACCACCATCCCAGGTCCTTAGAAATGGACAACATTACCTTTATTACGACCATCCCAGGTCCTACAAAATGGACAACAGTACCTTTAATTACCACCATCCCAAGTCTTCCAAAATGGACAACATTACCTTTCATACGACCATCCCATATCCTCCAAAATGGACAACCATACCTTTAATTACCACCATCCCATGTCCTCCAAAATGGACAACAATACCATTAATTAGCACCATCCCCAGTCCTCCAAAATGGACAACAACACCATCCCAGGTCCTCCAAAATTCTTCAGTTTCTTAGATAACCAATGACAGGATCTGATGGCACTATCACTCTGTTCTACAGTCTTTTAGATAACCAATAACAGGACCTGATGGCACTATCCCACTATTCTACAGGCTCTAAGATAAACATTAACAGGACCTGATGGCACTATCGCACTATTCTACAGTCTCTTAGATAACCAATAACAGGATCTGATGGCACTATCCCACTATTCTACAGGCCTTAAGATAAACATTAACAGGACCTGATGGAACTATCGCTCTATTCTACAGTCTCTTAGATAACCAATAACAGGATCTGATGGCACTATCCCACTATTCTACAGGCTCTAAATTAAACAATAACAGGACCTGATGGCACTATCACTCTATTCTTCAGTCTTTTAGATAACCAATAACAGGACCTGATGGCACTATCACTCTATTCTACAGTCTTTTAGATAACCAATAACAGGACCTGATGGCACTATCGCTCTATGCTACTGTCTCTTAGATAACCAATAACAGGACCTGATGGCACTATCTCACTGTTCTATAGGCTCTAAGATAAACAATAACAGTACCTGATGACACTATCCCACTATTCTACAGGCTCTAAGATAAACAATAACAGTGCATGATTGCATTTTCCCAGTATTCAAAACAAAATCGACCGTCACATATAACTTACATGTTTTGAAATGACGTAAAACACCATACAGTCTATCTCATTGGGATTATGTGCAGACTCGTCAGTGCAGTGTTAGTAATTAAACTAAAGGTAAAAAGCGTTTTAAATCAGAAGAAAGTGAAATAACGTATGGTAGTATAAAACTGTTTAAAGTCTGATGAAGTCAAGTTGTAGTTTTTGTCACGCCTTTTCGAAGAAAAAAAGAGACATTGGTGTTGCTTTTCCGGCGGCGGCGGCTTCAACATTCAAGTTTTGCGTTTAGGTCATTTTCTCACAAACTGTATGCACTATACTTTCAAACTTTGCTTGCGTGGTACATCGCAACGTGACAAAGCAAATATGGAAGTGACATTGACCCACCGAGTAAAGAGCAGATAACTTAATAATTTTTAGGTTCAACTTTTGCGTTTAGGTCACTTTTTCACAAACTGTATGCACTATACCTTTCAAACTTTGCTTGCGTGGTACATCGCAACGTGACAAAGCAAATATGGAAGTGACCTTGACCCTCCAAGCAAAGAGCAGATAACTTAATAATTTTTTGGTTCAACTTTTGCGTTTAGGTCACTTTTTCACAAACTGTATGCACTAGACCTTTCAAACTTTGCTTATAGTTGTATCTTGGGTGGTACATCGCAACGTGACAAAGCAAATATGGAAGTGACCTTGACCCTCCAAGCAAAGGGCAGATAACTTAATAATTTTTAGGTTCAACTTTGGCGTTTAGGTCACTTTTTCGCAAACTGTATGCACTAAGACCTTTCAAACTTTGCATATAGTTGTATCTTGAGTGGTACATTGCAACGTGACAAAGCAAATTGTGGATGTGACCTTCACCATCCAAGCAAAAGGCAGATAACTTTAATTGTTACATTTACATCACTTTCTCATGAACTATAAGTATGCACTAGGTTATAGTTAAATCTTTGGAAGAAAACATATTCTATTTTAACAAAGTTGTGTCTTGGGTAGTTTTCATCTATGACCTTGACCTACTTTTTGGATGATTTTTAGCTTTACTAGCCAAGGGCCTTCATTTTTCATCCGATCTTTACCAGACTTTAACAGATTGTTAATATCAATAAAAGCTCGCACAAGTTCGAAAACCAGCCAGATTGGACCAGTAACAGCGGAGTTATGCCCTTGATTAATTTAAAAATGCTATATTTTGCCTCAGTACGATAGGGCTTTCATGTTTCATCTGATCCAAACTTATTATAACCAGTTTTGCCTGCTTTTTTTTATTATTAGTATAGTTTAGATGGCCGCCACGGCTAAAAATAAATTTTCAAAATACAAGTTTGTAGCGACTACTTCTTGAAAACTATAAGTGATATTGATATGGGACTTTTTGTAAAATGATCAGCATGACATGATGTTGGTCCTTATCAAAAATCGTTTTGATTCGACGTTAAACGTGGCTGCCAGCGGCCATCTTTGTTTACATAGAGTTATAGAGTAAAAACTTGTAGCGACTACTCCTCTGAAACTACTTGGCGGATTTTCATGAAACTTTACAGCAATGTTGCTCTTAATGTCTTATTGATCCTAGCAAAATTTCAGATCGGCTAGAAATTCAAGATGGCTGCCACAGTTAAAAATAGATTTTTAAAAAATAAGTTTTTAGCGACTACTTCTTGAAAACTATAAGTGATATTGATACGAGACTTTTTCTAAAATGATCAGCATGACATGATGGTTATCCGAGTCGAACATTATTTTGATTCGACATTAAACATGGCTGCCAGTGGCCATCTTTGTTTACATTGAGTTATATAATGAAAACTTGTAGCGACTACTCCTCTGAAACTGCTTGACGGATTTTCATGAAACTTCACAGAAATGTTGCTCTTGATGTCTAATTGATCCTAGCAAAATTTCAGGTCGGCCGGAAATTCAAGATGGCCGCCATGGCTAAAAATAGATTTTCAAAATACAAGTTTGTAGCGACTACTTCTTGAAAACTATAAGTGATATTGATATGGGACTTTTTCTAAAATGATCAGCATGACATGATGGTTATCCGAGTCGAACATTATTTTGATTCGACATTAAACATGGCTGCCAGTGGCCATCTTTGTTTACATAGAGTTATATAATGAAAACTTGTAGCGACTACTGCTCTGAAACTACTTGACGGATTTTCATGAAACTTCACAGAAATGTTGCTCTTGATGTCTAATTGATCGTAGCAAAATTTCAGGTCGGCCGGAAATTCAAGATGGCCGCCATGGCTAAAAATAGATTTTCAAAATGCAAGTTTGTAGCGACTACTTCTTGAAAACTATAAGTGATATTGATATGGGACTTTTTCTAAAATGATCAGCATTACATGGTGTTGGTCCTTGTCAAAAATCATTTTGATTAGATGTTAAACATGGCTGTCAGCGGCCATCTTTGTTTACATAGAATTATATAATGAAAACTTGTAGCGACTACTCCTCTGAAACTACTTGACGGATTTTCATGAATTTCACAGGAATGTTGCTCTTGATGTCTAATTGATCCTAGCAAAATATCAGGTCGGCCGGAAATTCAAGATGGCCGCCACGGCTAAAAATAAATTTTCAAAAAACAAGTTTGTAGCGACTACTTCCTGAAATCAAAATCAATCAGTAGAGCTTCAAGGTCATTGACCTGTTGTTAAAAAACAAGTTTGTAGCGACTACGTCTTGAAAACTATAAGTGATATTGATATGGGACTTTTTGTAAAATGATCAGCATGACATGGTGGTTATAAGAGTCAAACATTATTTTGATTTAACGTTAAACATGGCTGCCAGTGGCCATCTTTGTTTACATAGAGTTATATGATGAAAACTTGTAGCGACTACTCCTCTGAAACTGGGGGCTGCGTGGCGCAGTCGGTAGCGCGGCGGATTTGTAACCGGAGGCCCCGGGTTCAATCCTCCGTGGTGCCACTGTGTTCCGTCGGTGTGTTCTTGGGCAAGACACTTTTCCTCAGCCTCGTCCGTCGGATGGGGACGTAAACCGGGCGGTCCCGTGTATCGGTCTATCCTCCGAGCACGTTTAAGAACCATAGGAATCTATTTGATAATAAGAGTAGGGCAGGTTCCCGGATTCTTATGTATCCTTCCCCTCTCTCTGGGGCGGCTCTAAATAACCTGTACTGTGTTGATGAGCCGTTAAACAACATTCAATTCAATTCCTCTGAAACTACTTGACGGATTTTCATGAAACTTCACAGGAATGTTGCTCTTGATGTCTAATTGATCCTAGCAAAATTTCAGGTCGGCCGGAAATTCAAGATGGCCGCCACGGCTAAAAATAATTTTTCAAAATACAAATTTGTAGCGACTACTTCTTGAAAACTATAAGTGATATTGATATGGGACTTTTTCTAAAATGATCAGCATGACATGATATTGGTCCTTGTCAAAAATCGTTTTGATTCAATGTTAAACATGGCTGCCAGAGGCCATCTTTGTTTACATACGAGTTATATAGTAAAAACTTGTAGCGACTAATCCTTTGAAACTACTTGGCAGATTTTCATGAAACTTTACAGGAATGTTGCTCTTAATGTTTAATTGATCCTAGCAAAATTTCAGATCGGCCAGAAATTCAAGATGGCCGCCACAGCTAACATTAGATTTTTAAAAAAAGAAGTTTGTAGCGACTACGTCTTGAAAACTATAAGTGATATTGGTATGGGACTTTTTGTAAAATGATCAGCATGACATGATGGTTATCAGAGTCAAACATTATTTTGATTCGACGTTAAACATGGCTGTCAGCGGCCATCTTTGTTTACATAGAGTTATATAATGAAAACTTGTAACGACTATTCCTGTGAAATTACTTGACGGATTTTCATGAAACTTCACAGGAATGTTGCTTTTGATGTCTAATTGATCCTAGCAAAATTTCAGGTCGGCCGGAAATTCAAGATGGCCGCCACGGCTAAAAATAATTTTTCAAAAAACAAGTCTGTAGCGACTACTTCTTGAAATCAAAATCAATCAGTAGAGCTTCAAGGTCATTGACCTCTTGTTTAGAGATCAGCAGAGCTTATGCCGTGGTGCGGCGTCCGTCTGTCCGTAAACTTTTATTTGTAGCGACTACTCCTCTGAAACTACTGGATGGATATTCATGAAACTTTACAGAAATGTTGCCCATGAAGTCTAGTTGATCCTAGCAAAAAATCATGTTGATGTGAAATCCAAGATGGCCACCAAAGCTAAAAATAGATTTTTAAAATTTTGTTTGTAGCGACTACTTCTTGAAAACTATAAGTGATATTGATATGGGACTTTTTCTAAAATGATCAGCATGACATGACGTTGGTCCTTGTCAAAAATTGTTTTCATTCGACGTTAAACATGGCTGCCTGCGGCCATCTTTGTTTACATAGAGTTTTTTAGTAAGAACTTGTAGCGACTACTCCTCTGAAACTTCTTGACAGATTTCCATGAAACTTCACAGGAATGCTGCTCTTGATGTCAAAATGATCCTAGCAACATTTCAGGTTGGTTGGAAATTCAAGATGGCCGCCACAGCTAAAAATAGATTTTCAAAAAACAAGTTTGTAGCGAGTACTTCTTGAAAACTATAAGTGATATTGATATGGGACTTTTTCTAAAATGATCAGTATGGATTGATGTTGATCCTTGTCGAAAATTATTTTGATGCAACGTTAAACACATCTTTGTTTACATAGAGTTATATGATGAAAACTTGTAGCGACTACTCCTCTGAAACTACTTGACGGATATTCATGAAACTTCACAGGAATGTTGCTCTTGATGTCTAATTGATCCTAGCAAAATTTCAGGTCGGCCGGAAATTCAAGATGGCCGCCATGGCTAAAAATAGATTTTCGCGACTACTTCTTGAAAACTATAAGTGATATTGATATGGGACTTTTTCTAAAATGATCAGTATGACATGATGTTGATCCTTGTCAAAAATTATTTTGATTTGACGTTCGGCCATCTTTGTTTACATAGAGTTATATAATGAAAACTTGATTTTCATGAAACTTCACAGGAATGCTGATCTAGCTATCAAAAACCTATCAGTAGAGCTTCAGGGTCATTGACCTCTTGTTGTTTAATGTTTTTTTTAATATACATATATTTTTTTATAGAATTTTTTTTTGGTTTTAATTATTTTTTTGATTTATTTTTATAGAATTTTTTTTTAATTGATTGATTGATTGTCTTAATTTTTATTGATTTTTAAAGTTTTTTTAATATCTTTTCTTAAAAAAAATTATTTCATTATTTTGTTTAATTAATTTTTTTAAAGTTTTTTTGATGTTAACGCCGTGTTAGCAGGAAGCATTGCTAGGAGTTCTAGTTACGCCTATTGCGTTTTTTTCCGGTTCGTTGATTTTTGATGGAGTTAAGGCCCCTTGACATTTTTACTTTTAAACTATTCCTCCTAAACGCCTTGTTGGATTTCGACGAAACTTGGCAGGAAGCATCGGTAATATGTCTAGTTGTGCATATCGCTCTTTTGTTCCAGTTCGCTGATTTACGAATTTCTTGTCAGCGCTACTCCTCCTAAACGGCTTGTTGGATTTCTACAAAATTTGGCATGAAGACTCAGTATGATGACTAGTTGTGCAAAGTGCTGTATATCAGTGAAATCTTGGACAAGTTCGAAAACCAGCTAGATCTTGTTAGTAACAACAGGTTATAGCCCTTGATTTGTTGAAAAATGCTGTATTGTATTTTCCTTGGTTGAATCTGTAGTTACTTCATTTTTTATCTGATCTTTATCATATTTGTTTAGTATGAAATTTCATTCATAGAAGAAAGTGGGACAAATTAAAAAATACCCATGCCAGACTAGACACAGCAGACTTATTGCCCATGATTACCAGGTGAGCGATCTAAGGCCATCCTATCCCTGTTCTTTTTGCAATGTTTTAAAAAAAAATACTGATGGGAATTTTATGTCGACAACCCTTGATATAAGAGCCGTTTTAGCCAGTAGAGCATCAAGAGGCCCTCTTGGGCCTCTTGTTTTTAATAGAAAGGCATTTTGTTTTTAAACAAATGCACTTAAATGTCATCTCAGCAAACTCCATTGTTTCAAACTCCATTGTTTTTAGTTACTAAAATGTTTACAAACTTTCATTTAAGCATCATTGACAAAAAAAATTAAATCCAGCCCCCGTTAGGCGAGACATGTGAATCCACAGATTTCTTGTTTTAAGTAAAACAACGACACCCGGCTATGGCACAGGTCACTGATTGAGCAGTTTGAATGAATTTAAGTCTGGCATCAAAGCAGTCTGTGCAAGTCCAAGTCAAGAGATGTAGTCTCGTGGCCTATATATCATATGGGAGCGTTTGTACAGCTACAGTACAGTGAATTATCCGGTTACTAGAAAGACCGGAATACACCGAATCACCGGAATACACCGGAATACATGTAATAATGGCATTATTTATGTCATTAATGGATAATAATTGATTATTTATGATTTAAATATAACTATATCCACACAGAAGAGTGATTTTTGTGCTTGGGCCTTATATATATGCACACTAGTCATACACCTATAGCAAAACTACATACTTATCTCCCTTGAAATAAAACATCATATGGACAAGTCATTGAAATCAGGGAGTACGTTATAACGTACTCCCTGTTGAAATAAATGAATTTATTCTTGTACAAACATTTAGTGTTTTTTTTAAAGCTGATTGAGGCCGCTGATTGATACTGCATCATCATGATCAGAAATAAACGTAAACAGTATGATACATATTGTGTAGAATATACACGTATAACATCAAAAATAATATTTTGTCAACAATTAATGTTCAATGCATTAAATAGCTTGTATTGTATAAATTATTAATTCATAGTCTTTATTATTCAGTAACAAATAATGTTTGTTTTAAAATTTAATATAAATCTAAAGCAGTCACATCAGATAGCAATTTGTTAGAACAAAACACACTTGATCAGTTCTCTGATGCAGCTGAATTGTCTACTTCGACGAAGTTATCAGATTTAACAACATGTCGCATGCTGATATCATGACACATAGTACGTCGACAAAAGAATCGCCACAGATTACCGATTCAGTTCCCAAATCAATGGATAGTTGTATGAATTTGTGCGATTTAAAAGATTTATCTTTTGAAGCCGATAGTAATATGTGTTATGACTCAGCACGAGACTTGTCAAATAATTCGGAGCCATGCCCCTCTTCCCATGAAGTAATCTCCGATGAGTTTCGGGGGTCACTAGAATCAGGATTCCTTGACACCAGCACAGTGGTGACACATCTTCTCAAAAATGAATCTGGCTTGTCTAAAATCCTGTGGGGTCTGAAAGAAAATGTATATTTCATTTTGAATTATCATTTTGAACAATTCAAACAATTTAGAAAATAGATCAAACAAGAAGAAAAGCACATTTTCCGATGCGGATTGTGGCGTTTGGGATACATCCAAGCCCTGTTTGGCTGCCTCTGGCGAGGTGGTAATGCACTGCATTCAATACATTTGTGACTGCTAACTGTCCATATAATCAAGCACTGGATATTACTTCATAATGTGTAAGTGTGCGCGCGCGTGTGTGTGTGTGTGTACGTGAGTGAATACTCATGTAGGTCAAGCAGTTTGTGTATAATTATGTATATATTTTGTATAAGTTTTGGTTGTCTTTATAGTGTGTGTGTGTGCATGCGTGCGTGCGTTCGTGTCAGTATCAGTAAGTATCAGTGTGTGTGCGCACGTATGAACGTGTGCGTTCGTACGCGTGCGTGCCTGTCACTGTCACTTTTCTTAAAACTTATGTTATATTTGTAATATAAATAAGTTGTCTTTATCTTATGTCAAAAACACTGGAACATTAACTCACATTTTTTTAATTTTGAAAACGTCCAACATGTGTTTTTTTAACATTACTTTTCAGTTTGTATATATTTGTATATAGCTTACTGTACTTACGATATATGACGCAACCAGCACGACCGCAACCAGCACATTGTCAACAAACTGGAACCGGCGCACAGTATATTTCAAATTAACGTTTCTGGTCTATATTCGAAGTTTTTTTAAATGTATTATATTGTATAACAATACTATTACACCGGTTTATACACTTTCAAATTTTACATTTTATTTATGTTGCTGTATAGCCTATTGTTGAATATGTCAACTCGGTGTAATTTTACATATATCTATAATCTAAGAATTTATATACTTACTTGCAATTTCTGAGAATCTATACAAATTACTTGCACTTTACAGATGCAACGGTTTTTATCAATAAACATTCGTAAGTTACTCTTTAATAATAACCTGTTATTCATATATATTCTCATTATTTCGGCCGAACGTCCATCTTATACATGTGTTAAATGTGTGTTAGTGCTATCTGTACTTAGAACGCATGCAATATTGCTTAATGTTTTGACTTTATGTCAGTTTGCTTTATAAATTGTTAAACAACAACATTATGATAGCTCTATAATGTGCTTGTAATACATTTATTATTAAAATATTTAAATAGTTATTTGTATTTTTATGCCAGTTTATGCAAGCATAGGACATTAACACAAATAAAAAAACGTGTGCATTATGATGTTTTCCTTCAAGGGAGATAAGTATGTAGTTTTGCAATATAGGTGTATATAGTGGTGTATATAGTGGTGACTAGTGTGCGTATATAAGCCCCAAAACACATAAATCACTCTTCTGTGTGGATATAGTAATGTTTAAATCATAAATAATCATTTATTATCCATTAATTACATAAATAATGCCTTTATTATATGTATTTCGGTGTATTCCGGTGTATTCCGGTGATTCGGTGTATTCCGGTCTTTCTAGTAACCCGAATTATCTACGACCCGTAGTATACATTTTGAATTTTAATCAATTTAGGTAAATATTTAAAGAATGCATGTGCACCGAGCCTGAAAATAGCTCATCCGGAAATAAATCGAACACAACTGTTGTGCAGTAATGAAAAACGTCCCCAAAGTACCCATACGAATTATTTTATAACAAGAACATTAAAATACAAAATACATTTCAAAATTTAATATGGTCCCGTTAGGAGTTCCGTTAAGTATATTTGAAAAAAAGCGACATAACTTTGCGTCTGATCGTCGATTTTCTACATCCATTCGAAATTACATAGTATGTCAGTGACACTACTGGCTTGTTGAAAACAGTCGGTTAAGGTCCAACAATCCGCTCTTCTTTGAATCATTAGTTACTGTTGGTATGTGTGTCGGTTCCAGACTCTGTAGTAACCCTCAAAGCGATGAGCACTAGTTTTTTAGGCCCCTTTTATATACCTGTATATGGCGGGGCGTCCGTGGCCGAGTGGTTAACGTCTCTGACTTGAAATCACTTGCCCCTCACCGCTGTAGTTTTGATCCCTCAGGGGCCTAGGAATCTTTATGTGAGGAAGCTATCCAGCTGGCTTGCGGAACGTCGATGGTTCTAACCAGGTGCCCGCCCGTGCACGAAAATTGCCCGGAGGGGCACCCGGGGTCTTCCTCCACCAATGGAAGCTGGAAAGTCGCCATATGACCTAAGCTGTTGGTGCGACTATAAAATTCAATTCAATCAATCAATATACCTGTATATACCTGTATTTTTTTAAACCCCAAAGTCCTGTTTGTTGATGTGGTTCTTCTGTGTGCTTATTCCAGGATAGATTGTTACTTATGTCAACTCCAAGATATTTTGAGTTTTCAACGGTTTTTAGATGATATGAGCATATAGTTTGTATATAGTTGTATAGTGGGTGGCATTTTTTTTTTTAAAAGGTGCGTGTGTTTTTTGTGTTTTTGTTTTTCTTTTGTGGGGGTGGTGGGTGGGGGGTATTTTTTTATGATGTTATTTGCATGATAGTACACTTAGTCGGATTGAACTCCATGTCCCATATCGTTTCCCAGTTTTATAATCGTCTCAACAAGTGTGAGCGTCTGGTGAGCGTCTGGGAGGGTGTATTCTCCAGATAGACTACGGTATCATCGGTAAAACGTATTTCCTAAGAGTACCTAAAGGCAGGTGTAATAAAAAAACAGAAATTGCAATACCAGTGTTCACCTTCGTTAATTATATGTTTGCGTGTAGCACTGTTTCTCGGGAACTGCATGCGTTAGATCAAACCAATGTGGGTCATTGCTGTATGCATAAAGCTGTATAAAAACAACACTGACCTTGAATCATACTAGTAATTAACTTGACCTTGACCCTAACTAATTAACTTATTCAAGTGTTTGCGATTATCTCGGTTGCTGAGCTAGTTTTGCAGTTATTGAGGGCAATATGTCGAGCTGGATATGTCCAACTATTTAAAAATAACCAACACAACTGAAATGCCATAATATGCAAATCTAGCGAAGATAGTTGTAATCGTTTTAAATCAAGTGCTTTACAATCCTTAAACTTCATTTGCATTTATATTTCTGGTTTAAAATCTAAATAGTAATCTGATTATAAATTTTCTGTATGTTCATGTTCTGAACTAACGTCAAACTATTCTAGTAGACACAGTATGCACACTAAATTATCTGTGTAACTCTAGCTTTATTTTACCGGATCACTATAATACAGTGAAGGGTTGATGATTAAGGAAGCAAGCACAACCATATCATGTCATAGACACATAACTTGTAATTTAAATGTGTGGTTCATTCTTTTATGGCACCATACGCATACCCAAACTCTGTAGATATAGACATATCATGTATAACATACATTGTCATACTTTTCCATGCCATAATTTGGTATGCACCATGCATGCAAATATTTGAAAATGATGTGCCAAAGTATGGCACTTTTTCGTAAGCATCTGCACCATTCATGAACATCGTGAGCATTTGTGAAATTTTTTATTAAATAATACAATCTGCAGATTCAACCAATGCAAGTATGTTATCTAGTTACTCTTTCAGTTTGAAGTCCGATTTCCTACGCAATATAATACAGCCAGTTCTGAAAATGGACATAAAATGCAGGTGTATCCCTGGTACTGACACTGTTTTTTTCCTTCAAGAAGCCGTTTAAATATTGCATTTGCATGATTTGCTTTGCTTTGTGGAAGCCGTTTAAATATTGCATTTGCATGATTTGCTTTGCTTTGTGGAAGACGATCAAGGACACTGTTCAATGGCTTTCTATGTATGTCGATACTAGCAGATGTCATCTATCTCTCGAATTAAGAGCCTTCGTTTTGGCCTTTAAAAGAAAATCGAATATATGTTGCTGTGTCTACCTTTTCCAGAAAGCCTTTTGATGTGTTCTTAAGTCCAAATGGGTTCTTCGTTCCGGGGCTCTAATTATCTTTTTATATAACCTACTTATCGTTTTTAACCTCGGATAACTTTTCTAGGAATATTCTTTCATGAAGGTCATGTCAACTCCTCTTAACACACATGTAATATGAGAAACTAGTGGTCATTTAAGACTTATGACTGTTACTCAAATAATATTAATAATGTTTCATTCATTTTAGTATACTGATTGACATCCCGATTCATGAAGAAAAATACGACACACGCTTTTCCAGGATATCAAGCTGGTACCAACTTTGTCGATCCCCTGGTATAACTTGACGTATTTTTTGGGAATGAGGTGGATTGATATCAAAGCGATTGTCAGCAATAATTCAGTTAAGGATCTATATCGATTCTGTGATGTTAGGGGTGGGGAGGGTGGGGAGAAAATGTGTATAGGTAATAGTAAATCACAATTAGACATACAAATGCATGAGCAAATGCTGTTATTCAAGTTGACGCCATCCCAATACAGCTTTTGGATGAAGTCAACATATTAAAACACTAGTTCTGTTTTTTCGTTGTTTATTTTTTATGTTTTTTCTAGAACAATGAAATATCCACAACGTTTTGTATTTAGTACAGCTAACTTGTTATTTTCGCATTCATAAAGTAAGATACTGTATAAAAATGCTATTGAAAGAAACAACTTTACTCGGACCTCAGTTTATATACCTGAACTTATCGGTCTTGAGCATGTTAGCAGTAAATAAACAAGCTTCCCATGCTTTTTTTCAATGACCACTGGACGTTGGTAAATAGGCCCTTTACTAAGTTTTAGTTAAAACGAATGTTGCTCTTCGTATTGAGCCCCGTGTGGTTCCCGGGTGCCCCGTTTGGTCACGGGGCAAAGAATAGGGCCACTGCAGATCCCTTTGGAGGGGTAGGCAGAGGGGTAGAATCCCCCCAAATTCATGTTCATTTTATCATTTTTTGTTCATGTTCATTAAAGGTCTTCATCATGATCCCTGCATTGTTTCAGGTGCCATCTCGCTCACATCAAAAGAGCAATGGCAGAAAAATGATAAACGTGGCTCCAGCGTAAATGGAGTTTTTACGATAGAATTTGCAGCAACTCTGCAGTTCAGGGTGAGAAGGTTCTAGACCCATTTTCCATATTTTATCTCGATGTACATGGAAGATGAGCCTGGCATGTTCATGCCTGTTAGGCGCCATATAACCTGTAATGTGTTGGTGCGCCTTACAACCCCAATTCAATTCTTCGTATTGAAAACGAAATGTATTAGTTTCTGTTAGATTTACTATCACATATACCAAAGTGGCATCAAACAGTTTTGTAAACTACACACCATATAGAACATTTAGGTACTGTATAGCACTCAATGTGGACAGAGACAGTCCACTCCATAGTCCACTCCATAGTCCGATATATCTATCAATGTTGACAGAGACAGTCCACTCCATAGTCCGATATATCTATCAATGTGGACAGAGACAGTCCACTCCATAGTCCGATATATCTATCAATGTGGACAGAGACAGTCCACTCCATAGTCCGATATATCTATGAATTTGCAGCAGTAGTAGACAAGTCTGTTAGTTTTTGGCGTATGATGTATTTGATTGATGCCGTAGACACATGTCTTGCTACGAAATCATTCGTTGACTCCCCTCACGGTCTGATAATCGGACTCCCCTCAAAGTCAGAGGCGGTACCTAATTGATGGCTTGCTACCCCACCGATACACATTCAATTGACACCAGGCCGATAAACTTCTAGTAGCAAACAATATACGCTCACAAACCACACGAGTTTTTGATTTATTATTCAATATATTTAAATTATTGTTAAAATAAGAAGAAAGAAAGAACAACATTTGATCATTTTATATTTGATCACTTACTAAGGTACACTATTGTTATGCCCCCACAGCATTACGTGGTCCCGCTTTAATTCCATTAAGCGATGGGAAAGCTTATATGAGCAGGATTTTATAACGGATATTTCGACCTTAAAACACGTTTAAAACAGTTTTTATTGAAAAAATGCGATAACCTATTAAATATTTTAATTTTACAATATAGAAACTTGTTGAGCCGAAATTAAGGTTTGATTTCATACCCCAGCCAACCCCCTTTTCGCTTCTTGGAGAAGTGATTTGAAGGAGTATGAAAGTTAATACTCGGACCACGTAATTTTGTCAAACTTCGTACAAATGTTCATCACAATGAGGTGTGCCATGCGCAAGAATCATGACCGTTTCTCAAAGGTCAAGGTCACAGTTGGAGGTCAAAGGTCAACAAATCATGAAACAAACATTGTCTCAGCCATTACTTTGAAACTACTGAAGGGAGTTGCGTCAAACTTCACACAAATGTTCATCACAATGAGAAGTGCCTCAAACTTTAAAAGGTCAAGGTCACAGTTAAGAAGATGGTTTGCAGTGGTGGGAGCATCTGTGTCTCATGGACACATTTCTTATTTAATTCCTGTGGTCAACTGATATGTATGTAATACTCTAGCCCCCAACATGGCCCCACGAGCGATCATTGAAATATGAATGTACAAGACGAGCTAAAACGGACCATCATCAGTATAGACGAGATCTGCCAACTTTCATACATTTTGTTATAAATTGTGTAGTATAATAATGAATGTAATGGTTTAAAAACGTATGCTTTTCACAGTGGAAGAGTTCGTGACTGTGGTAAGGTCACGTGTTTCTTACATTGTTTGTATTGTGAAAAGGTTAGTACAATAGTTTATACAAGTCAAGTAGTAAGTCAATAACGGCTTTAACAAAAATTAAACAGTATACAACTATCTACTTCTATTGAGGTCTATAGTTTAAAACTATTCATCCAAGGGACTGACTATTGAACCGAAGCAGTAAACTATTGACCGAGACAAAGTCGAGGTCAATAGACGAAGTCGAGGTCAATAGTTTACAGCTAGGAGCTGTATTTTTCATTCCCGAGGATGAACAGTTTTTAACTATTTACTGGAACAGAAGTAGATATTTGTTTTATTATATTGAATCGTTTTGCTTACTTGTTTAAATGACGTCACGTCATGGGAAAGCGTAATGTCATTCTCAGACTATTCTGTGGGTGCGCCAAGCCGTCGCGGAGGGATATTTACCTAAAAACGTAAACAAACTGCGTTTTGAGCGTTTTGAGCAGGTTTCAGGATGGCGGTCAAAATGAGTGATGTAAACTGTATTCAGCTGACAATGTACAAAGAAGACCCACATAAACAAATACATGTATTCGTTTGTTACACAGTGGATTTTAAGTTTTTACATGTTTTATCTATTCTGTTTTATTAAAAACACATTTACAAATCGACGACTGTTTCGAAAATTTAAGTGAAATTTGAGCTTTTAATCAAATTGATAATTACAATTTGTTCTTATAGCGAGAAAAAAGACGACAGCAATGACGTCAAGGAAAAATCTTCCTCTACAAGCCTGCCAAATATCTTTAACATTTGGAAAAAGTACTTTTTTCTACCCAAAAAAACGTTTCATGACCGTCCATACAATTTCACGCGAATCGGGTGCTTTCAACAAAACACTTTTAAAATCACTTTTTAGCTCTACTGATCAGAGATCAGCAGAGCTTATGCCGTGGTGCGGCGTCCGTCGTCCGTCCGTCTGGCCGTCTGTCCGTAAACTTTTATTTGTAACGACAACTCCTCTGAAACTACTGGATGGATATTCATGAAACTTTACAGAAATGTTGCCCATAAAGTCTAGTTGATCCTAGCAAAAATTCATGTTGATGTGAAATCCAAGATGGCCGCCAAAGCTAAAAATAGAGTTTTAAAATACAAGTTTGTAGCGACTTCTTTTTGAAAACTTTTAAGTGATAATGATATGGGACTTTTTCTAAAATGATCAGCATGACATGATGTTGGTCCTTGCCAAAAATCGTTTTGATTCGACGTTAAACATGGCTGCCAGTGGCCATCTTTGTTTACATAGAGTTATATAGTAAAAACTTGTAGCGACTACTCCTCTGAAACTACTTGACGGATTTTCATGAAACTTTACAGGAATGTTGCTCTTGATGTCTTATTGATCCTCGCAAAGTTTCAGGTCGGCCCGAAATTCAAGATGGCCGCCACAGCTAAAAATAGAGTTTTAAAATACAAGTTTGTAGCGACTTCTTTTTGAAAACTTTAAGTGATAATGATATGGGACTTTTTCTAAAATGATCAGCATGACATGATGTTGATCCTAGTCGAACATTATTTTGATTCGACGTTAAACATGGCTGCCAGTGGCCATTTTTAGCTCTACTGGCCGAAGGCCAGCAGAGCTTATGGGATGGCGAGTTGTCCGTCGTCCGTCCGTCCGTCGTTAACTTTTGTCTTGTTACCACAATAGGGCCTTCATTTTTCATCCGATCTTTACCAAACTTTAACAGGTTGTTAATATCAATAAAAGCTCGGACAAGTTCGAAAACCAGCCAGATCGGAATAATTTCACCGGAGTTATGGCCCTTGTTTTGCTGAAAAATGCCATATTAAGCCTTGTGACCACTCTAGCACCTTCATTTATTATTTGATCTTTACCAAACTTGCACAGATTGTTAATATTAATGAAAGCTCGGACAAATTCGAAAAACAGCCAAATCGGATCAGTAACACCTGAGTTATGGCCCTTGTTTTTTCTGAAAATTGCTATTTTCTGCCTTGTGAACGATCAAGCACCTTTGTTTATTATTTGATCGTTACCAAACGTGCACAGATTGTTAATACTAATTATAGCTTGAACAAGTTCGAAAATCAGCTGAATTGGATCAGTAACACCAGAGTTATGGCCCTTGTTTATTCTGAAAAATGGCATTTTCTGCCTTGTGAACACTCTAGCACCTTCATTTATTATTTGATCTTTACCAAACTTGCACAGATTGTTAATATTAATGAAAGCTCGGACGATTCGAAAAGCAGCCAGATCGGAATAATTTCACCGGAGTTATGGCCCTTGTTTTTTCTGAAAATTTCCATTTTCTGCCTTGTGAACGCTCTAGCACCTTCATTTATTATTTGATCGTTACCAAACTTGCAGAGATTGTTAATACCAATTATAGCTTGAACATGTTCGAAAATCAGCTGAATTGGGTCATTAACACCAGAGTTATGGCCCTTGTTTTTTCTGAAAAATGGCATTTTCTGCCTTGTGAACACTCTAGCACCTTCATTTATTATTTGATCTTTACCAAACTTGCACAGATTGTTAATTTCAATAAAAGCTCGAAAAAGTTTGAAAACCAGCTAAATCGGATCATTAACACCGGAGTTATGGCCCTTGTTTTTTCTGAAAAATGCTATTTCCTACCTTGTGAACACTCTATGGCCTTCAATATTAATCGAATCTTTACTTAACTTTGCCAGTGTCTTTATATCAATGAAAGCTCGAACATGTTCAAAAACCGGCAAGATCGAAATAATTTCACCGGAGTTATCCTTGTTTTGCTGGAAAATGCCATATTAAGCCTTGTGAACACTCTAGGACCTTCATTTATTATTTGATCTTTACCAAACTTGCACAGATTGTTAATATCAATGAAAGCTCGGACAAGTTCGAAAACCAGTCACAGAGGAGTTATGGCTCTTGATTTAGTTAAAAATGCTATATTTTGCCTCGTTAATACGGTAGGGCCTTCATTTTTCATCTGATCATTACCAAACTTTACCAGATTCTTTAGTTATGGCCTTTGATTTAGTTAAAAAGCTGTTTTTTGCTCGAAACTTTTAAGAAAACATAAATAGCAGTCACTCGCTTCATTGATATTATAAGAGCCATGTTAGCCAGTAGAGCGTCCACAGGCCCTCTTGGGCCTCTTGTTGTTTACATAGAGTTATATAGTAAAAATTTGTAGCGACTACTTCTCTGAAACTACTAAACAGATGTTCATGAAACTTCACAGTAATGTTGCACTTGATGTCTAGTTGATCCTAGAAAAATTTCAGGCTGGCCGGAAATTCAAGATGGCCGCCACGGCTAAAAATAGATTTAAAATAAATAAATTTGTAGTGACTACTACTTGAAAACTGTAAGTGATATTGATATGGGACTTTTTCTAAAACGATCAGCATGACATGATGTTGATCCTTTTCGAAAATTATTTTGATTCGACATTAAACATGGGCGCCAGTGGCCATCTTTGTTTACATAGAGTTTGTATACTAAAAATTTGTAGCGACTACTCCTCTGAAACTACTTGGCGGATGTTCATGAATCTTCACAGGAATGTTGCTCTTGATGTCTAGTTGATCCTAGCAAAATTTCAGGTCGGCCGGAAATTCAAGATGGCTGCCACGGCTAAAAATAAATTTTCAAAATACAAGTTTGTAGCGCCTACTTCTTAAAACTATAAGTGATATTGATATGCAACTTTTCCTAAAATGATCAGTATGACATGATGTTGATCCTTGTCGAAAATTATTTGATTCGACGTTAAACATGGCTGCCAGCGGCCATCTTTGTTTACATAGAGTTATATAATGAAAACTTGTAGCAACTACTCCTCTGAAACTACTTGACAGATTTTCATGAAACTTTACAGGAATGTTGCTCTTGATGTCTTATTGATCCTAGCAAAATTTCAAGATGGCCGCCATGGCTAAAAATAGATTTTCAAAATACAAGTTTGTAGCGACTACTTCATGAAAACTATAAGTGATATTGATATGGGACTTTTTCTAAAATGATCAGTATGACATGATGTTGATCCTTGTCAAAAATTATTTTGATTTGACATTAAACATGGTCGCCAGCGGCCATCTTTGTTTACATAGAGTTATATAATGAAAACTTGTAGCGACTACTATGAAACTACTCGATGGATTTTCATGAAACTTCACAGGAATGTTGACCTAGCTATCAAAAATCTATCAGTAGAGCTTCAAGGTCATTGACCTCTTGTTTTTATTAAAATTCATAAATAATTTATACAAGCCATTTCCTTATAAAATAATCATTATTTTCATATTCTACTTTTTAAAAAATGTGCCGTCTATTTAACAGGCAATGTATGGTGCTTCAGTCCACATGCAAGTTTATGGACTGGGCAGTCAGACCTAGAATGTTATATGGACCTCAGCTTCGCTTCGGTCCATATAACGTTCTAGGTCTGACTGCCCAGTCCATAAACTTCATATGGACCTAAGCACCATACATTATTTGTTATATTATACCGAATCTGACCAACAAATTAAATCGATACGTTTTATGATTTATTTTGACGTCGTTTTTTTCACACATCCGTTAATATAGCTATCGGACCGGGCGCCCGGTCAATATGCAAATTTATGGACCGGATGACGTCACATTAGACAAAGAGTGGAATATGCAAATGAGGTATAATATGTTGCGTTATTGTAAAAATTATCTCCGATAAAAAAGCAGTGAAATAAAAAAATGTCGACCGTTTATCGATCGACTTCAGTTATTTTTATTTTGTAATTCAATTTTTATGGAGATTTTAACAGCGAGAAAAAAGACAAGAGCATGAACGATGAGTTTACTCCTTCCTCTAGCAGTATTTAAATTTTCAAGAAAATTTGAAAAAAGTACTTTTTGCTACCCAAAAAAACGTTTGGTCACCAGTTTACGCAAGCGTTGTTTTGTGTAGTGGTGTTACATGGCATATGAATAAACAGAGGTCAGCTCACTGCGTGATAATTGAATTGAATGTTGTTTAACGGCTCATCAATTGACGAATACTATGGTGGTAAGGTCGTCCTTGTTTAGATACCCCTCCAAGAAAGCGGGCATGGCATATAGAGTTACCCTTGTCTGGTCGTTTGATTTCTCATTTAGTAAATCGGCATGGAAAAACATGTTCATACTAAAAAAGTCAATGAGAATGAGCTTGACCTACTTACACACTATTGATTATTGTGTATCTGTGACTGCGATAAAGCGGGGCATCCGTGTCCAATGGACACATTTTCGAGGTATAGGTTGATGGTTGGTTGAATGGTGTTTACGTCATTTTCAGCACATTTAGGCTATATATGAGTCGTTTTTTGTTGTTTTTTGTGTGTGTGTCCTGAGTAGAAACAGTACTGTATACCTCCTACCATCCGTAAGCATCGGCACCTTCTCACTTGTAAACATGTCGAGCTCCCAGTGGTATTCCAATTATAGGAAGGGGTCCCTTAGGTTACCAGTCGTACAGCGAACACATACCTGTCAAGTCTCACGCATTGGCCATTGAGCGTCAAACACGCATTTTTTTGTTAAATCAAGCTCACACGCATACGTTCTATGTTCTCACGCGTTCTGAATAGTTGCCTATTTTTTTTGTTGCCGACTTCTTTTTATAAAATGTAGTTCACCCATTCAATTTCTCCACCCGGTATGCTCAATGTTTCTTTGACGTTTAAATGTTAAAAATAAGATAAATAATTATTTGTGACAAATAAATTCTATTAAATTGTACCACAGACCATCTCGGACTTCCTGCGCCCCGCCAACCTTGACCCCCAACCCAAGAAACAACCGCCCCTTGGAACCCCATATCACTCTTGACATCCACTATAGAACGCCAAACACGACTTTGATGGTCATTTTCATTATGATGTGGTCACTTTCCATTATGATGTGGTCGCTTTACATTATGATGTGGTCATTTGTCATTATGATGTGGTCACTTTCCATTATGATGTGGTCATTTGTCATTATGATGTGGTCACTTTCATTATGATGTGGTCACTTTCCATTATGATGTGGTCGCTTTACATTATATGTGGTCATTTGTCATTATGATGTGGTCACTTTCCATTATGATGTGGTCATTTGTCATTATGATGTGGTCATTTTACATTATGATGTGGTCACTTTTCATTATGATGTGGTCATTTTTTTGTTATGCTGTGGTCACTTTACATTATGATGTGGTAAGTGTCTATTATGATGTGGTCATTTTCCATTATGATGTGGTCACTTTTCATTATAATGTGGTAAGTGTCTATTATGATGTGGTCACTTTACATTATGATGTGGTCTGTTTTCATTATGATGTGGTTACTTTCCATTATGATGTGGTCGTTTTTCATTATGATGTGGTCGTTTTTCATTATGATGTGGTCACTTTACATTATGATGTGGTCTGTTTTCATTATGATGTGGTAAGTTTCTATTATGATGTGGTCACTTTTCATTATGATGTGGTCGCTTTTCATTATGATGTGGTCACTTTACATTATGATGTGCTCTGTTTTCATTATGATGTGGTAAGTTTCTATTATGATGTGGATTGTGTGGTCACGTCGTTTTTCTTCAAATTCGAAAAGGCGATACATAGGGATCACTTTGTCGTCCGTCAGTCTGTCAGTCCGTCACAAACTTAACGTTGGCTATAACTTTGTCATTTCTCCATATTTCTTCATCAAACTTTCCATATATACTCATCATGACCACATCGACATGGCCATACTAAAATGTAAATGTCAAGGTCACACTGAAGGTCATTATATGGGTTAATACGCAAACTTAACGTTGCCTAATTAATTTTCTCATTTCTCCATATTTTTTCATCAAACTTTCAATATATACTCATCATGACCACATCAAATTTAGAGCAGAATGGAATGCGATTGGAATCGAAATCTCATACCATAATGGCATTCTAATTCCATTCCATCCCAGGTTTTAGACTATGCCGATTTATACACGGTGAATTTAAACCATAAGTTGTGTACCTCGACACCGCAATACAATTTCTCAAATAACTCTCTGTAAAATAGTTAATTGTTGTTGCAATGTGTTAATCGCATGAAAAGATACTCTTTTTCTAAAAAATTTACACGAGCTTCATCGGATACTTAAACATAATTTAAGATTTCTATCATTGTCGCCATTTTGAATTCCGCAAGCAGTGGCAATAGATGGCGCTATTTAAAGAAAAAACACGTGACCACACATACCACATCATAAAAGAAACTTACCACATCATAATGAAAACAGACCACATCATAATGTAAAGTGACCACACCATCATGAAAAGCAACCACATCATTATGGAAAGTAACCACATCATAATGAAAAATGACCACATTATAATGTAAAGTGACCACATCATAATAGAAACTTACCAAATCATAATTAAAACAGACCACATCATAATGTAAAGTGACCACGTCATAATGAAAAGCGACCACATCATAATACAACGTAACCACATCATAATGGAAAGTAACCACATCATAATAAAAAGTGACCACATCATAATGTAAAGTGACCACATCATAATGACAAATGACCACATCATAATGGAAAGTGACCACATCATAATGACAAATGACCACATCATAATGTAAAGCGACCACATCATAATGGAAAGTGACCACATCATAATGAAAGTGACCACATCATAATGGAAAATGACCACATCATAATGACAAATGACCACATCATAATGGAAAGTGACCACATCATAATGACAAATGACCACATCATAATGTAAAACGACCACAACATAATGTTAAGTGACCACATCGTAATGTAAAGTGACCACATAATAACAAGAAGTGACCACATCATAATGAAAAGTGACCACATCATAATGGAAAATGACCACATCATAATGGAAAGTGACCACATCATAATGACAAATGACCACATCATAATGTAAAGCGACCACATCATAATGGAAAGTGACCACATCATAATGAAAGTGACCACATCATAATGGAAAATGACCATCAAAGTCGTGTTTGGCGTTCCATAATCCACTGGGTCTTGACAGCTATGCGAACAGTCACCGGGTAGTAGCAAAATAAATTCAGTTCGCCATTAGAAGACGCGTTGGCTTGTGAGATGTACACAGGTATTCTTTTCTTTTTAAATGACATGTTTTGTCTAGTTTGTGAAAAATACATAGAGCGGGGATCAGTTGGTTATTCCTACTTCAGTATTACCCCAAAATATAGTTTTGCTGCGGTCGGTCCCTTCGCTACCTCTCTTTCGATTTCTGAATGATGACGATTTCTCTTCATAACCTCTATTTTTTATTCATTAAAACTCATTTATACTAATTCATATGATGCTTTACGGCGCTTATAATTTCTTGTTTTGTGAAAATAGTACTTTATTTGAATTGGATGTGCAACTGATATCAATATAACCCTCTTTAAACTAATAGTTATGATTTAGCAAAATAAAAAGCCGAGTTGTCGAAATTTTTAGACCAAACATTTCACTCAAACATTTTCATCTTTAAATTACTCCAGGTTTATTACTGGAATAGTGTTCCATGGAACACTTGTTTTGCCTGCCATATGCTTACATGTATTTCAGCAAAGATGAATCTAACTTTAGAAGCTTGAAGACAAGGGTTGCAATCCTTCATGAATTATGGAGCAGATTTTTAAATTTATGAAAAGAGGCATGCCTCTGTAATGGATAATTGATGAGGAAGAACTGTATAACGTGTTATGACCATAGGCCAGTATTTTGCCAAGTTACGGGGTAGGTTAGATTGCAGGTTAACGTTTTATGAAAAATGGCATACCTATGCTAAAATGAAAGTCGAGTTATTGGACATGTGTAACAAAATCTCCTGGGGAAAGATGAAGATGTCTGTAAAGGTGAAGTTTCACAAACATAGGTCAAATATTTTTAAAGTTATGACCAAGGTTAGGTTGCATGTTAATGTGTGCCGGACAACAAAATGATCTCTAAGCGTCTGCCATGCTACGCAAGAAGATACAAGAAGGGGTATAACTCTGCATTGAATAACTGATAAGGAAGATAGGTATAAAGTTTCATGACCATAGGCCTATATTTTGACAAGTTATGGACTAGGTAAGGTTGAGGTTAAAGTTTTATGAAATGGGGCATAACTCTGCCAAATGAAATCAGAGTTATTGGACATGTCAGTAGTACTGAACAAAATAACTTGACAAGGAAGAACTAAATTAATGTAGTGGCCTAAGTTTTTATATATAATTATATATATAAGCATGTCATGCTTAATGGCAACATAAATCGACGCGGCAATTCCGATTGCAAACCAAGCTGAATAGATAAGACCATTTTGGCCTTCATTTGCAAATCTATTACACCAGTGAATTATGATAAATAGTTCATGCAAGTTAGATGATAAAACATGCTTTTCAAAGTTAGGTTGTAGGTTAAAGGGACACGTGACAATCTTGGAAGTTTTTATCAAGTATTACTCTCGATTTATAATCCAGTATAATCATGCTTGCATACATTGAATAAAATTTTGTGTTTTTATTTTTTCTTCGTTATTCTACCATAGGTTTAAATATATTATTGGTAAACTAGGCTAGCGTTAGGATTTTCTTTAGCCTCCTACTATACTATCATCAGGACAGAAATATTCAAAGACAATTTGCTTAATATTATTCTTATAACTTAACAGTTATTTTTTTCACCCTTTTGGGAATGGTACCGGTACGCATTCAATTAGGAAAATTCGCGTCATTTTGCCTTAAATTGGAAATAGTTCACTATCACACAAAAGCAATTTGGGAATGGTACCGTTTTTCGGTACCACGTATATAAGGAAAAAAACACTGATATTAATGATTGAACAAATGCAAGTTATGTAGAAAAACTAACTGAACGCCGCGAGTTTTAAAACAATCAAGATTGCCGTGTGTCCCTTTAAAGTGTGCCGGACGCCAGCCATTGTTTTCTTTCTATTCCTTGGGAACATAACACATACCATCACAACTGGACATTTTAGCGTAATTGTTCATACAAATAGGGAAAAAATACAGTAAAACATTCATTTTATAAGTATTTTTAATACTATTTATATACACCAAGGTCAACAAAATGCATTTAAACCTTTTCTACTCAATACTTGTCACACGTACGCTCCTTTTTTTCAATCTTTCAATTGGAAACTTCTTTTTTAAACAGCTCATCATCGACAAGTATGCTTGGTTATGTATGGTTACGGTTATGTTCAATAAAAATATGTATTTTTTCAACTTCTCTATGGATGTTGTTTTTTATTGACTTTTGAGTACGAAACAAGCAACTATACTTTCTTTTACATCACTCTCAATGGCACGGATGACAGTGATATTTATGCAGAAGGAAAACCGACGATCCAGGGATTTTTTTCCAGTAATAAGCATCATGTCATTCTTCATGTAGTACATGTAGTTCAAGATAATCCATTGAATTTTTTTTTCATCACTTGGCTCCATTAGTTGTATACGGCAACCATGCACTTTGTGAAAATGGCAGCAACTTGTCTGAAAAATAAAGAAAATGCACTTATTAGGTAAGATCTACCATCCATTCACCGGACTCCTGCTTTATACTTTATTTATTCAGCTGACCAATCAAACTTTGACCACTGTATAATCATCATATTAGTGATACTAAACTTAGATTCGATATCCTGCAGAAACAAGATTCGTGTACTACAGTAGGGGTGCTGTTAGTATATATTGGCCTGCATAAAGCGGCAGAGACACAGCAGTTACGGTAGGCAGATAGGGCTGTCGGTTAGGATCTTGGTTCGATAAAGAACGGTTCGGTGTTACGAACATTGCTGGTGTTTACGGCAACAAGATTGTTGTTAGAGTTAAGAAGTAATTGAATCTGACTCTGTTGCAGAAGTAACTGATTAACTTTATGTTTTAAACTGAGCTTGTTACATCAACAATTACTTGTTTAATAAAACTATACGATCACTTTGCTATTCAACGTAATAAACTATACGAACTTTGACACGTGTGTGTTGTGTTGTTACACGTGCTACTTATTTCAACACACACGTGTCAAAGTTCGTATAGTTTATTAGTTTACGTAATCTGAATGAGGAATGACGTAATGAGGAAACAACAGCATCCTACGTCTTTTGATAACAGAAGTTCAAATATAAATCATGTCCTGGTATATCCGGATAGTGTCACTTAGCCACTTATGAACCCCCGGTTTCATCTGCTGAACACATTATACATGTATACTTCAATGCCTAAATTGTACCAGTTATAGAAATATAGTTGTCAGCATTTTCCTTTTATTTTATGTTAGTAAAATACCCATAAACGAGAAATGATAATGTATAAGTTAAGTCCCCTATGCCAATCGTGAACGCTCGGCCAATCCCGTCATTCCTCGGGATCCCGCCTCGTGTGTATCACGGCGCTTCGGTATGTTCAAAATCTTAACATTCTGTAAGCCGGAAGGCAACGGCACAGAAAATAGTGCACTATTTCCACATAAAAATTATGGCCGCTTGCCACACGTGTTGATGAATGATTTGTTTTGCATGTTTGTTATTTTCAATACATATGAAGGTTTTATCACTACTTTCTCGTAAATAAACTATAGATGGAGCAATCGGCTAAATGACATTGCAAAATGTTGAAGATAACTTTGATTTTGAATGCAAATTCGTTTTGGCGGGAATCTGACGCGCGTCACGCTAGTATGACGTAACCAATATGGAAACCTGCGTATTACATTCGAGTCATGCTGCGAAGAAGTGTACGAGATGTTGCGAATGTCCCCCATGCATGACTCTGTTACAGAGAGCTAGACCACTACCGTCAATGTATTTACAGTGTGTGTGTATATCTCCTGAAAAATAAAGTTTATTTGAAATGAACGATATTTCTTTTAAAAGAAAATAAAGTAAATGTAAATATTGAATGCAATGTTGCTATTTAATGAGCCGTGGAGCCCAGAGATATGACTTGAAATACATGTATGTAAATCCAAAGTAAATATTTTTTCTTGAGCCAGGGCCTTTTTACCAGTTTTTGGGAAAGGGCCTTTTGGCCTAAATTGGGGAAAAATCCATGAATGGGCAATGCAATTTCCTGAGGTAATTCTTCCTAAATATATTATTGTCCTCATGATGTGAAATGCTTTTTTCACCATATAAATAAGACCTGCATACAAACCTCTATGAAATCCATGTTTTTAGTTTTCCTTCAACCTCAACAGTCAACTCGTCCAACCAAGAGTCACAGCGGATGTCAGATCAGATTATGTATTTGGTTCTGAAGTCATGCAGGCATCATGTCTCCCTATGGAAATAAATGAACCAATATATATATAGAGATTATTTAACTGCTGGGATCGATTATAGGGAAATCCTTCACGAGTGGTAGACTTGTGGTTCTTTTCGCGAGCGAGTGAAAAAACATAGCACGTCTACCATCAAGTGAAGGATTACCTAATAATCGATCTCAGCAGTTAAATAAGCTATTTATTACATTTTAAATTACGTTTTTGCAAACAAATATTCGCTTTATTGAACGTTATCGGCGGATGACGTCGACGTCTGCAACACTTTGTTGACGTCGGCGGATGACGTCGACGTCTGCAACACTTTGTTGACGTCACGACTCAACGTCGCAACGTTAGTTATTATTGTGTTCTAAGTTAGCAACGTTAGTTATTATTGTGTTCTGAGTTAGTTATTAATATTTAGCGATAATGAATATTCTTGCACTGAGAAATCCCGATCTTTCACGCATAGAAATGTAATAAAACACATCTCTATATAACTATCATCTAAAATTTGAATATTTCATTAAAGCTACAGAGTCCCTATATCAATCGATTTCTTCTTTGTAGGCGTGTCTTTATTTGTAACTTCATGTTCACCAGCTCATGTCGAAATCGGGTATTTAAGCGAGCAAATATAGCGAAGGAAATCAACCGAAGCATTGTGGTGTAGTGGTTAGAGTGTCTGCCTTGCATTCGGGAGGTCGTGGGTTCGAGTCCCCTGACCGCGTCATACCAAAGACTTTAAAAATGGAGTAGTTACTTGTAACCCATGCCTGACAAGCTAATAATGGGTAGTACTACGTCTGGTCAACCCGGTGTCAGAATAATGTGTCTGGGTGGGGTATCATGTACTACGGCGTGGTATCCCAGAGTGGCATCACTATATCTGCTTCAAGTAGACTGTAGACAGATACATAACACTACACACAATCACTCACGCAATAGTCCAGACATAATGCCGAGCCAACGGGGGATTCTTCCCGGGGGCTCATATGGTAGAGGGACTTTAAACCTTAGAAATCATCATCATCGAAGGAAATCATTTACTGTATATATCGTACCTATACACAGGTAACAGTAATGTTTACAAAAAAAAAGTTAGCTTCTTTCGGGGCTCGAACACACGACCTTCTGATTTCAAGTCCTCTGCTCTATCCACTGAACTACGACGCTACTTAAGAAAATAGTATACTAACTACCATATACTATGAGGCAAAATAACAACATATTTGAACGCAACTAATGATGGATCAATAAATATGCAGTCCATATTGTCGCACGTGTAAATTAACATTGCCTGGTGTAATACTGTATCTTATCAATATGAAACTAATAATTCACCTCAAATCAACCATATCTCGACTTGTTATTTAGCGCTTGATGAGTTTGTGTGCGCACTCTTGTTATTACGTAATGCCTATTTAGTGTTAAAAATGCTACAAAATACCAATAAATAGCAGTGGTCTAGAGGTTCAGCGTACATCTTTCAAATCTTACAAGTGCAAGGCTGTGGTTCAACGTTCCGGGCAACTATTTTTTTTATCACATTTATTCTGGAGCCGTATATTTATCGATGTTACCTGTACGGAGGCTAAATAAAAATGTGAAATTTTACGTATCGATTTCTCCTTATATACCGACTTTTGGGGTGTTCGTCGATTTGAAACTACTTCACACGTGACTCATTCATATTCATGAGTTATTACCAGTTAAAATAGGGACTGTACAGCTTTAAGGATTCAATTTTATTTATAATTTACAGCAAGCTTGTTAGAACATAGATTGGTATAAAACATGTTGGCTATGACACTAACTTGCTCGTGGTTATGGTTGGCCTATATATTTTTTTCAAGAAATGGAAGGCCATGAAAAATAATAGGATATGGTCGGCCTCATTTTTTTTCAAGAAATGGCAGGCCAGGTTAGATAAAAGGTTATGGTCTGTCTTACTCTAATTTTGTTTCAAAAAATGGCAGGTCATATAAAATAAATTAGGTTATGGTCGGCCTATTTTTACCTTCAAGAAATGGCAGGCCGTGTAAATAAGTAAACATCTCGATTATTCTAACCCTGTGCCAGACTGTGGTAACTGGTTGATGCAGAGTCAGAATAAAGCAAATTCAAAAGAAAGGTCAAGTTAGTATGGGGTGAGGGGTGGGCAGGGACGGATGTTTTGAAATGGTTGTTGTTGTTGTACTATCCATTTGTCACACGTCAAGTTATGAGGTTTGACACTGCCAATCATAGGTATTCCCCGTCATAGCCATACCAGTGAATGTCACTGTGTGGGAGAAATCTTGGTCGTGGCTGTGGTCGGGAGGTAACGAGAACGAATAGAGCCCGAATTGGAGGAGAGATTGTGTGAGTGTCCGATTTAAATTATCACCTACGCACACACAAAAGAGAAGGTTGATCCTCGCAATCATGCGAATTGTCAGGGTTTATAAATTCACTCAGTTTTAAGTTTATTTCAGGATGTCTTTACCCACCTCAACGTTTGAAAATGAAATTGTGTGAACAACCCCTGCCATGGCATGGAAACTTGCATGTGCTTCGCATAAAAAATAATCAAACAAATTATGCAGAAAAACGAGTTACAATTTATAACTAATAGTCTATACTTACTTGTTATTTATCTGCAGGGTTCTACGACAGACAAACTGTTTCATTCTTTACGTAAACACACTGCAGTGTAACATCAGGTTCCACGATATGCCCTACAACTCGCCTGTTTCAACTTTTACCAGCGTGTCAACACATTCTACGTATTAGACCGTGAGCCATACACTTTTTTGTTACCATCTCAAGGGACAAATTCTTACTAGTACCATGTTATTGAGTACCTTGTAGAGAAACAAAAAATCCATGATAGCAGTGTGAACAGGGTAGTTGAATCCTGTTATTAGAGTTATCTCCCCCTTTTAAGCAAAACTCTTGTTTCTTTAAAAAATAGTTTTCGATGAAACTAGAAGAGCTACAGGTCTAATATTTAGAGTCCTCTACCAAGTATTTTAAAATGGTGACCCCAGGGTCAAATATGGCCCAGCCCCGGGGGTAGCATTTGTTCATACAGTTATATAGGACATCTTTAAAAATAAATAATTTTCTCTAAACTATGAGCTAGAGGTCCCATATTATGCATGAAGCATAAGCTTATGGTCCACTGGCAAGTTTGTTAAAATGTTGACCCTGGGGTCATATCTGGCTCCGCCCCAGGGGTCATATATTTACATAGAGTCATACAGAAACATCTTTAAAATCTTAGCCAGAGGTCTACTACTTTGCATATTGTACACACGTATGGTTCTCTACCACTTTTGTTAAAATCGTGACTGTGTCCAACTATGGCCCGGTTCTGGGGTTATTGAATTGAATTGGATTTTAAGGCGCACCAACACATGAAAGATTATAACAGGCATGCCAGGCTCATCCTCCATGTACATCGAGATAAAATATGGAGAATGGGCCTAGGACCTTCTCACCCTGAACTGCAGAGTTGCTGCAAATTCTATTGCAGACACTCCATTTACGCTGGAGCCACGTTTATTGTTTTTCTGCCACTGCTCTTAGTGATGTTAGCGAGATGGCACCTGAAACAATGCAGGGGTCATGATGAAGGCCTTTAATGAGCATGAATAAAAAATGACAAAATGAATATGAATGGGGGGGGGGGGGGGGGGGTGGTCCTACCCCTCTGCATGTGACGGTGTGTTTGCAGTGGTTGTATTCTACCCCCGGCAACCACACGGGGGGGTGGTGGGGGGGGTTCTTGGCTTAAAGTTTTACAAAGAGTTATATAAGAAAGTCCATACAAATATTCTTTTTCTGATACTACAAGAGCTAGAGGTCTAATACGATGCATGTAGCATAAGAGTATCGATCTCTACCAATTCATTTTGTTCAAATGGTGATCTTATGGTCAAATTTCGCCCGGTCCCGGGGATCACATATTTACATAGAGTTATGTAGGAACGTCTATAAACATCTTCTCTGAAACTACAAGAGCTAGAGGTGTATTAAGCTACATGTAGCTTGAGATTATTGTCCTGTACCAAATAATTTAAATGGTGTCCCTTGAATCAAATCTGGCCCTGTCCCGGGTGTCCCACTATAACATTGAATTATATAGGAAAACATATTCAAACAGCTTTTCTGATACTTCAGAAGCTAAATAATAGTTCGCATGTACCATAAGCTTATGATCCTCTACCTAGTTTGTTCAAATGGTGACAATGGGGTCAAATATGGCCACTACGGGGGTCACAGTTTTACAGATTTATATAAAGAAATTGTTATTTCTTAAACCATGAGAGCACTTTGAGACAAGGCGAGTGGGTCTCTTGTTTATGGCTTAAGTTGTACACTTTTCATAAAATCACTTCAAAAGTTTTAAGCGAACTAAAATATATAGAGAATGTGACTTTTGATAAGGTATTCCATTATGAAGACTTAACCATGTTTACAAGTCGAATATTGAATAAATCCACGAACTAAAATCACAAAGTAGACCACTGCATTGTCGACAAATTGCAAAAAAAAAAGAGAAAGGAAAAGAAAAGGCATTTTACGGTGTAACTGTTGATTTTTAGGTGTTTGTTATACAAATTTTAAAATAACCCGTCAAATTACGACAAAATTACACTACAAAAACAGTTCATCAAAACTCTATCCAGGTGTTCATCTCATATAATAATGTTTATGTGTCGCTTAAAAGTATATGTTTATTCATGTGTTTTTGTAATAACCGTAACTGAATAAGTGTAAAATGAATTATCCATTTTTTTTGTCTGGCTGGTTAAAGCTTTTTATATTGT
>JAWPHD010019078.1:0-37163 GCA_037043455.1 Cyrtodaria siliqua
CATTAATCAGGTAATAAAACAGTTATCACATGTGTTTGGGGAACAGTCAAAACTGTTTTCCCTTGGTGTCGGGGGATGTCAGTGTGAACTGTTTCCCTCGGCCTATCGGCCTCGGGAAACAGTTCACACTGCCATCCCCTCCACCTCGGGAAAACAGTTTTGACTGTTCCCCAAACACACATGTGATAACTGTATACTGTTAAATTATATTGAGGATCACAATCAGTACTGTTAAATTATATTGAGGATCACAATCAGTACTGTTAAGTTATGTTCAGAACCACGACCACTACTGTTAAACTATGTTCAGAATCAACACCACTACTGTTCAGCATCACCACCACTACTGTTAAACTATGTTCAGAGTCACCGAAACCACTGTTAAACTATGTTCAGAATCACCACGAATACTGTTAAACCATGTTCAGTATCACAACCAGGACTGTTAAACTATGTTCTCAATCACCACCAATACTGTTAAACTATGCTCATAATCATCACCAGGAATGTTAATCTATGTTCAGAATCAACCAGGATTGTCAAACTATGTTCCGAGTCACCGCCAGAAATGTTAATTACGCTCAGATGTACCATAAAACTATGTTCGAAATCACCGGCAGTACTGTTAAACTATGACCAGCTTAACCACCAGTACTATTAATGTTATGAGCTATGAGAATCACCATCGCCACGGTTCAGATTCACCGTCAGTACTGTTAAACTAAAATCAGAATCACCGCCACTACAGTTAAGATTCACCGCCAGTACTGTTAAACTGTGTTCAGAATCACAATCACTACTGTTAAGCTATGTTCAGATTCACCGCCAGTACTGTTAAACTATGTTCATAATAACCACCACCACTGTTCATATTCACCGTCATTATTGTTAAACTATGTTCAGAATGACACCACTACTGTTAAACTATGTTCAGATTCACCGCCAGAACCGTTAAACTATTTTCAGCATCACCACAAAAGGACTATTAAACTATATTCAGAATCGACACCAGGACTGTTAAAGCATTGCCAGTACTGTTAATTATGCTCAGATTTACCATGAAACTATGTTCGCAATCACCGCCAGTACTGTTAAACTATGTTCAGAATCACCAACACCTCTGTTAAATTATGATCAGATTCACCGCGAGCACTGTTAAACTATGTTCCGATTTACCAACACTAAAGTTAAACTATATTCAGACTCACCGACATTACTGTTAAACTATACTCAGAATCACCACCAGTACTATTAAGCTATGTTCAGATTCATAACCAGGACTGTTCAAGTATGTTCAAAATCAACACAGGTACTGTAAAGCTATGTTCTGAAACCCCACCAGTACTGCTAAACTATGTTCAGAATCATCATCAGGACTGTTACTTATGCTCAGATATACCATTATACTATGTTCGAAATCAAAGCCAATACTGTAAAGCTATGTTCGGAATCCCTCCGCTACGGTTCAGATTCACCACCAGTACTATGTTCAAAATCACCACCATTACTGTTCAAATACACCAACAGTACTGTTAATTATGCTCTCATAACTATTTTCGCTATGATCAAATTCACCGCCAGTAATGTTAAACTATGTTCAAAATCACCACCAGGACTGTTACTTATGCTCAGATATACCATTAAACTATGTTCAGAATCACCACCAGTACTGTTAAACTATGTTCAAATCACAACCAGGACTGTTCAACTATGTTCAAAATCACCACCAGTGCTGTTAAACTATGTTCTGAAACACCGTTAAGCTATGTTCAGAATCACCGTCAGTACTGTTAACCTATGTTAGGATTCACCGCCAGTACGGTTAAACTATGTTAACAATCACCACAGAAGTTCTGTTAAACTATGTTCAGAATCATCACCAGGACTGTTAAACTATGTTCCGAATCACCACCAGTACTGTTAATTATGATCAGATATACCATTAAACTAGTTCATAATCACCGTCAGTACTGTTAAACTATGTTCGGATTCACCGCCAGTACCGTTAAACTATGTTCAGAATCATCACCAGGAATATTAAACTATGATCAGAAACATCACGGCGTGACCTGGAATGTTAAACTATGCTCAGAGTCCTTGCCAGTACTGGTAATTATCCTCAGATATACAATTAACCTATATCCGCAATGACAGCCAGTAACGTTAAACTATGATCGGATTCACCACCAGTACTGTTAACCTATGTTTAGGATCGTCACCACTACTGTTAAACTATGTTCATATTCACCGCCAGTAGTGTTAATCTATGTTCAGAGTCACCGACAGTACTGTGAAACTATGTTCAGAAACACGAACACTACTCTTCAAATTCAACGCCAGTACTGTTCAGAATCATCATCACTACTGTTCAGATTCACCGCCAGAACTGTTGAACTATGTTCAGAATTATCATCACTACTGTTCAGATTCACCGCCAGAACTGTTAAACTATGTTCAGAATCATCATCACTACTGTTCAGATTCACCGCCAGAACTGTTAAACTATGTTCAGAATCATCATCACTACTGTTCAGATTCACCGCCAGAACTGTTAAACTATATTCAGAATCATCATCACTACTGTTCAAATTCACCGCCTGTTAAACTATGTTTATAATCACCACCACCACCACCACAGTTTACTTTTCAGATTCACCGCCAGTACTATTAAACTATTAAATTATGTTCAGAAATATTCTCAGAATCAATACCGCTACGGTTCAGATTCGCCGCCAGTATATATGAGCATAATTAACAGTACTGGCAATGATCCTGAATATCCCTGTTAAACTATGTTTATAATCACCACCACTACGGTCTACTTTTCAGATTCACTGCCAGTAAAATTAAACTATTCTCAGAATCACCACCGCTACGGTTCAGATTCGCCGCCAGTCCTTTTAATCTATGTTCAGAATCACCACCATTACTGTTCTAATTCACCGCCATTACTGTTAAACTATCACAGCCAGTACTGTAACTATGTTCAGAATCACCACAGAAGTACTGTTAAACCATGTTCAAAATCATCACCAGGACTGTTAAACTGTGTTCACAATCACTACCAGGACTATTAAACTATGTTCCGAGTCATTGCCAGTACTATTAATTATGCTCAGATATACCATTAAACAACGTTCGCAATCACCGCCAGTACTGTTAACCTATGTTCAGAATCCACGCCAATACTGTTGAACTATGTTCAGAATCACCACCAGTACTGTTAAACTATGTTCAGAATCACTACCACTAATGTTAAACTATGTTCAGAGTCACCGACAGTACTGTTCAGATTCACCGACAGAACTGTTAAACTATGTTCAGAATCACCACCACTTATGTTCAGATTCACCGCCAGAACTGTTAAACTATTTTAGAATCATCATCACTACTGTTCAAATTCACCGCCTGTGCTGTTAAACTATGTTTATAATCACCACCACCACCACCACAGTTTACTTTTCAGATTCACCGCCAGTACTATTCTCAGAATCAATACCGCTACGGTTCAGATTCGCCGCCAGTATATTTAAGCATAATTAACAGTACTGGCAATGATCCTGAATATTCCTTGTGATGATTCTGAACAGTACTTCTGTGGTGATTTTGAACATAGTTTAATGGTACTGGCGGTGAATCCGAAACTAGTTTAATGGTATATTTGAGCATAAGTAACAGTCCTGGTGGTGATTCTGAACATAAACATACCATTGAACTATGCTCGGATTTAAAGCCAGCACTGTTATTAAGCTATGTTCGGAATCCCTCCGCTACGGTTCAGATTCACAGTACTGTTAAACAATGTTCAAAATAAATGCAACTACTGTTCATTTTCACCACAGCGCCAGTACGGTTAATTATGCTCAGATACCATTAAACTATGTTCGCTACCATCGCAGTAAGATTAAAATATGACCAAATTCATCACCAGTACTGTTAAACTATGTTCAAAATCACAAACACTACTGTTAAAGTATGTTCAGAGACACCGTCAATACTGTTATACTATGTTCAGAATCAGCTCAGGTACTGTTAAACTATGTACAAATCACAACCAGTACTGCTAAACTATGTTCAAAAGCACCACCAGTGCTGTTAAAGTATGTTTTGAAACACTGTTAAACTATGTTCAGAATCACCACACAAGTACTGTTAAACTATGTTCAGAATCGTTAGAAGTACTGTTAAACTATGTTCAGAATCGTCAGAAGGACTGTTAATCTATGTTCAGAAACACCACCAGTACTGTTAATTATGCTCAGATATACCATTCAACTAGTTCGTATTCACCGTCAGTACTGTTAAAATATGTTCAAAATCACCACAGTAGTACTGTTCAGAATCATCACCAGGAATGTTAAACTATGTTCAGGGACATTGCCAGTACTGTTAATGATGCTCAGCTATACAATTAAACTATATTCGCAATGTACACCGCCAGTACTATGTTCAGAGTCACCACCAGTACTGTTAATATATGTCCAAATCACAACCTGGACCGTTAAATTATGTTCAGGGTCACCATCAGTACTGTTAAACTATGTTCCGAATCAGCAACACTACTGTTGAACTATGTTCAGAGTCACCGCCATTACTGTTAAACTATGCTCAGAACCGCCACTAGTACTATTAAACTATGTTCAGATTCACAACCAGGACTGTTAAACTGTGTTCAAAATCATGGTTAGATTCACCAAAACTACTGTTAAACTATGTTCGGAGTCACAAGTACTGTTAACCTATGTCTAGAATCGTCACCACTACTATGTTCATATTCACCGCCAGTATTGTTAATCTATGTTCAGAGTAACCGCCAGTACTGTGAAGCTATGTTAAGAAACACGAACACTACTCTTCAAATTCAACGCCAGAACTGTTAAACTATGTTCAGAATCACCACCACTACTGTTCAAATTCACCCCTGTACTGTTAAACTATGTTTATAATCACCACCACTACAGTCTACTTTTCAGATTCACTGCCAGTACTATTAAACAATTCTCAGAATCACCACCGCTACGGTTCAGATTCGCCGCCAGTACTGTTAATCTATGTTCAAAATCACCACCATTACTGTTCTAATTCACCGCCAGTACTGTAACTATGTTCCGAATCACCACAGAAGTACTGTTAAACCATGTTCAAAATCATCACCAGGACTGTTAAACTTTTTTCCGAGTCATTGCCAGTACTGTTAACTATGCTCAGATATACCATTAAACAAGGTTCGCAATCACCGCCAGTACTGTTAACCTATGTTCAGAATCCCCGCCAATACTGTTTAACTATGTTCAGAATCACCAACAGTACTGATAAACTATGTTCAAATCACAACCTGGACTGTTCAACTATGTTCAAATCACAACCAGGACTATTCAACGATGTTCAGAATCACTACCACTACTTTTTATCTATGATTAGATTCACCGCGAGTACTGTGTTCCGAATCACCAACACTATTGTTAAACTGTGTTCAGAGTCACCGAACTATGCTCAGAATAACCACCAGTACTATTAAACTATGTTCAAATTCACAACCAGGAGTGTTCAACTATGTTCTGAATCCCCACCAGTACTGTTAAACTATGTTCAGTATCACCACCAGGACTGTTAATTATGCTCAGATATACCATTAAACTATGTTCGGAATCACCGCCAGTACTTTTAAGCTATTGTCGGAATTCCTACCGCTACGGTTCAGATTCACCACCAGTAGTTGTTAAACTATGTTCAGAATCACCACCATCACTATTCGAATTCACCGCCAGTACTGTTAAACTATGTTTAGAATCAATGCCACAACTGTTCATTTACACCACCACTACTGTTAATCTATGTTTAGTGTTGCCGCCAGTACTGCTAAACTAAGTTCAGAGTCACCACCAGTATTGTTAATTATGCTCTGATATACCACTAAACTATGTTTGCAGTCACCGATAGTACGGTTAAACTATGATCAAATTCACCGACATAACTGTTAAACTATGTTAAGACTCACCGCCAGTACTGTTAAACTATGTTCTGATTCACCGCCAGTACTGTTAAACTAGGCTCAGTTTCTCCGCCAGTACTGATAATATATGTCCAAATCACAACCTGGACCGTTAAATTATGTTCAGGGTGACCATCAGTTCTGTTAAACTATGTTCCGAATCAGCAATACTACTGTTAAACTATGCTCAGAGTCACCGCCATTAGTGTTAAACTATGCTCAGAATCGCCACTAGTACTATTAAACTATGTTCAGATTCACAACCAGGACTGTTAAACTGTGTTCAAAATCACCACCAGTACTATTAAGCTATGTTCTGAATCCCCACCAGTAATGTTAAACTATGTTCAGAATCACTGAAATATGTTCAGAATCAATACCAGGACTGTTAATCTATGTTCAGAATCACCACCAGGACTGTTAATTATGCTCATATATACCATTGAACTATGTTCGGAATCACCGCCAGAACTGTTAAGCTATGTTGAGAATCACCACCGCCACGGTTAAGATTCACTGCCAGTACTGTTAAACTAAAATCAGAATCACCGCCACTACTGTTCAGATTCACGGCCACTACTGTTAAACTGTGTTCAGAATCACCAACACTACTGTTAAGCTATGTTCGGATAGCTTAGAACTGTTAAACTAGGTTCAGAATCACCACCACTACTGTTCAGATTCACCACCAGTACTGTTAAATCATGTTCAGAATCACCACAGAAGTACTATTAAACTATGTTCAGAATCATCACCAGGACTGTTAAACTATGTTCAAAATCACTACAATGACTGTTAAAGTATGTTTCGAGTCATTGCCAGTACTGTTAATTATGCTCAGTTATACCATTAAACTATGTTCGAAATCACCGCCGGTACTGCTAAACTATGTTCAGAATCACCAACACCACTGTTAAACTATGATCAGATTCACCGCGAGTACTGTTAAACTATGTTCCGAATCACCAACACTACTGTTAAACTATGATCAGATTCACCGCTAGTACTGTCAAACTATGTTCCGAATCACCAACACTACTGTTAAACTATGATCAGATTCACCGCGAGTACTGTTAAACTATGTTCCGAATCACCAACACTACTGTTAAACTATGTTCAACGTCACCGCCACTACTGTTTAACTATGCTCAGAATCACCACCAGTACTATTAAACTATATTCAGATTCACAACCAGGACTGTTCAACTATGTTTAAAATAACCACCAGAACTGTTCAGCTATGTTCAGAATCAATACCAGGACTGTTAATCTATGTTCAGAATCACCACCAGGACTGTTACTTATGCTCAGATATACCATTAAACTATGTTCGGAATCACCACCAGTACTGTTAAGCTATGTTCGGAATATCCCCCCTCCCCCACGCTACGGTTCAGATTCACCGCCAGTACTGTTAAACAATGTTCAAAATCACCACCATTACTGTTCAAATACTGTTAAACTATGTTTAAAATCAATGCCACTACTGTTCATTTGCACCACCACTACTGTTAATCTATGTTCAGAGTCACCGCCAGTACTGCTAAACTACTATGTTCAGAGTCACTGCCAGTACTGTTATTTATGCTCAGATATACCATTAAACTATGTTCGCTATCACCGCCAGTACGATTAAACTATGACCAAATTCACCGGCAGTACTGTTAAACTATGTTAAAAATCACCAACACAACTGCTAAACTATTTTCAGAGTCACCGTCAATATTATTCAGATATGTTCAGAATCACCACCAGTACTGTTAAACTATATTCAAATCACAACCAGGACTGTTCAACTATGTTCAAAATCACTACCAGTGCTGTTAAACTATGTTCTGAAACACCGTTACTCTATATTCAGAATCACCTGACAAGTACTGTTAAACTATGTTCAGAATCGTCAGAAGGACTGTTAATCTATGTTCAGAAATACCACAAGGACTGTTAATCTATGATCAGATTCATCACCAGGACTGTTAATCTATGTACAGAATCATCACCAGGACTGTTAATCTTTGTTCAGAATCATCACCAGGACTGGTAATCTATGTTCCGAATCAGCAACAAGGCTGTTAATCTATGTTCGGAGTCACCACCAGGACTGTTAATTATGATCTGATATACCATTAAACTAGTTCGTAATCACCGTCAGTACTGTTAAACTATGTTCGGATTCACCGCCAGTACCGTTAAACTATGTTCAAAATCAATACAGAAGTACTGTTAATCTATGTACAGAATCATCACCAGGACTGTTAATCTTTGTTCAGAATCATCACCAGGACTGGTAATCTATGTTCTGAATCAGCAACAAGGCTGTTAATCTATGTTCAGAATCATCACCAGGACTGTTAGTCTATGTTCGGAGTCACCACCAGTACTGTTAATTATGATCAGATATACCATTAAACTAGTTCGTAATCACCGTCAGTACTGTTAAACTATGTTCGGATTCACCGCCAGTACCGTTAAACTATGTTCAAAATCAATACAGAAGTACTGTTAAACTATGATCAGAAACATCACCGGGAATGTCAAACTATGTTCAGAGTCCGTGCAAGTACTGTTAATTATGCTCAGATATATAATTAAACTATATTCGCAATGACAGCCAGTAACGTTCAACTATGATCGGATTCACCACCAGTACTGTTAAACTATGTTTAGATTCACCAAAACTACTCTTAAACTATGTTCGGAGTCACAAGTAATGTTAACCTATGTTTAGGATCGTCACAACTACTGTTAAACTATGTTCATATTCACCGCCAGTAGTGTTAATCTATGTTCAAAGGCGCCGACAATACTGTGAAACTATGTTCAGAAACACGAACACTACTCTTCAAATTCAACGCCAGTACTGTTAAACTATGTTCAGAATCACCACCACTACTGTTCAGATTCACTGTCAGAACTGTTAAACTATGTTCAGAATCACCATTACTACTGTTAAAATTCACCGCCGGTGCTGTTAAACTATGTTTATAATCACCACCACCACCACCACAGTCTACTATTCAGATTCACCGCCAGTACTATTAAACTATTCTCAGAATCACCACCGCTACGGTTCAGATTCGCCGCCAGTCCTTTTAATCTATGTTCAGAATCACCACCAGTACTGTTCTAATTCACCGCCATTACTGTTAAACTATCACCGCCAGTACTGTAACTATGTTCAGAATCACCACAGAAGTACTGTTAAACCATGTTCAAAATCATCACCAGGACTATTAAACTGTGTTCACAATCACTACCGGGACTGTTAAACTATGTTCCGAGTCATTGCCAGTACTATTAATTATGCTCAGATATACCATTAAACAACGTTCGCAATCACCGCCAGTACTGTTAACCTATGTTAAGAATCCCCGCCAGTACTGTTAAACTATGTTCAGAATCACCACCAGTACTGTTAAACTATGTTCAGAATCACTACCACTACTGTTAATCTATGTTAGGAGTCACCGACAGTACTGTTAAACTGTGTTTAGATTCACCACCAGTACAGTTAAACTATGTTTAGATTCACCATAACTACTGTTAAACTATGTTCGGAATACAAGTACTGTTAACCTATGTTTAGGATCGTCACCACTACTGTTGAACTATGTTCATATTCACCGCCAGTAGTGTTAATCTATGTTCAGAGTCACCGACAGTACTGTGAAACTATGTTCGGAAACACGAAAACTACTTTTCAAATTCAACGCCAGTACTGTTGTTCAGAATCACCACCGCTACTGTTCATATTCACCGCCAGAACTGTTAAACTATGTTCAGAATCATCATCACTACTGTTCAAATTCACCGCCTTTACTGTTAAACTATGTTTATAATCACCACCACTACAGTCTACTTTGTAGATTCACCGCCAGTACTATTAAACTATTCTCAGAATCACCACCGCTACGGTTCAGGTTCGACGCCAGTACTTTTAATTCATGTTCAGAATCACCACCCACCATTACTGTTCTAATTCACAGCCAGGACCGTTAAACTATCACCGCCAGTACTGTAACTACTATGTTCAGAATCACCACAGAAGTACTGTAAACCCATGTTTAAAATCATCACCAGGACTATTAAACTGTGTTCACAATCAATACCAGGACTGTTAAACTATGTTCAGAATCACAACCAGTACTATTAAACTATGTTCAGAATCACAACCTGGACTGTTAAACTATGTTCAGAATCACAACCAGTACTGTTAAACTATGTTCAGAATCACAACCAGTACTGTTAAACTATGTTCAGAATCACAACCTGGACTGTTCAACTATGTTTAGAATCACTACCACTACTGTTAAACTATGTTCAGAATCACAACCAGTACTATTAAACTATGTTCAGAATCACAACCTGGACTGTTCAACTATGTTCAGAATCACAACCAGTACTGTTAAACAATGTTCAGAATCACAACCTGGAGTGTTCAACTATGTTTAGAATCACTACCACAACTGTTAAACTATGTTCAGAATCACAACCAGTACTATTAAACCATGTTCAGAATCATAACCTGGACTGTTCAACTATGTTTAGAATCACAACCAGTACTATTAAACTATGTTCAGAATCACAACCTGGACTGTTCAACTATGTTTAGAATCACTACCACTACTGTTAAACTATGTTCAGAATCACAACCAGTACTATTAAACTATGTTCAGAATCACAACCTGGACTGTTAAACTATGTTCAGAATCACAACCACTACTGTTAAACTATGTTCAGAATCACAACCTGGACTGTTCAACTATGTTTAGAATCACTACCACTACTGTTAAACTATGATCAGATTCACCGCGAGTACTGTTAAACTATGTTCAGAATCACAACCAGTACTATTAAACTATGTTCAGAATCACAACCTGGACTGTTAAACTATGTTCAGAATCACAACCAGTACTGTTAAACTATGTTCAGAATCACAACCAGTACTGTTAAACTATGTTCAGAATCACAACCTGGACTGTTCAACTATGTTTAGAATCACAACCACTACTGTTAAACTATGTTCAGAATCACAACCAGTACTATTAAACTATGTTCAGAATCACAACCTGGACTGTTCGACTATGTTTAGAATCACAACCAGTACTATTAAACTATGTTCAGAATCACAACCTGGACTGTTCAACTATGTTTAGAATCACTACCACTACTGTTAAACTATGATCAGATTCGCCGCGAGTACTGTTAAACTATGATCATAATCGCAACCAGTACTATTAAACTATGTTCAAAATCACAACCTGGACTGTTCAACTATGTTAAGAATCACTACCACTACTGTTAAACTATGATCAGATTCACCGCGAGTACTGTTAAACTATGTTCAGAATCACAACCAGTACTATTAAACTATGTTCAGAATCACAACCTGGACTGTTAAACTATGTTCAGAATCACAACCAGTACTGTTAAACTATGTTCAGAATCACAACCTGGACTGTTCAACTATGTTCAGAATCACAACCAGTACTGTTAAACTATGTTCAGAATCACAACCAGTACTATTAAACTATGTTCAGAATCACAACCTGGACTGTTCAACTATGTTCAGAATCACAACCAGTACTATTAAACTATGTTCAGAATCACAACCTGGACTGTTAAACTATGTTCAGAATCACAACCAGTACTGTTAAACTATGTTCAGAATCACAACCTGGACTGTTCAACTATGTTTAGAATCACTACCACTACTGTTAAACTATGTTCAGAATCACAACCAGTACTATTAAACTATGTTCAGAATCACAACCTGGACTGTTCAACTATGTTCAGAATCACAACCAGTACTGTTAAACAATGTTAAGAATCACAACCTGGAGTGTTCAACTATGTTTAGAATCACTACCACAACTGTTAAACTATGTTCAGAATCACAACCAGTACTATTAAACCATGTTCAGAATCATAACCTGGACTGTTCAACTATGTTTAGAATCACAACCAGTACTATTAAACTATGTTCAGAATCACAACCTGGACTGTTCAACTATGTTTAGAATCACTACCACTACTGTTAAACTATGTTCAGAATCACAACCAGTACTATTAAACTATGTTCAGAATCACAACCTGGACTGTTAAACTATGTTCAGAATCACAACCACTACTGTTAAACTATGTTCAGAATCACAACCTGGACTGTTCAACTATGTTTAGAATCACTACCACTACTGTTAAACTATGATCAGATTCACCGCGAGTACTGTTAAACTATGTTCAGAATCACAACCAGTACTATTAAACTATGTTCAGAATCACAACCTGGACTGTTAAACTATGTTCAGAATCACAACCAGTACTGTTAAACTATGTTCAGAATCACAACCAGTACTGTTAAACTATGTTCAGAATCACAACCTGGACTGTTCAACTATGTTTAGAATCACAACCACTACTGTTAAACTATGTTCAGAATCACAACCAGTACTATTAAACTATGTTCAGAATCACAACCTGGACTGTTCGACTATGTTTAGAATCACAACCAGTACTATTAAACTATGTTCAGAATCACAACCTGGACTGTTCAACTATGTTTAGAATCACTACCACTACTGTTAAACTATGATCAGATTCGCCGCGAGTACTGTTAAACTATGATCATAATCGCAACCAGTACTATTAAACTATGTTCAAAATCACAACCTGGACTGTTCAACTATGTTAAGAATCACTACCACTACTGTTAAACTATGATCAGATTCACCGCGAGTACTGTTAAACTATGTTCAGAATCACAACCAGTACTATTAAACTATGTTCAGAATCACAACCTGGACTGTTAAACTATGTTCAGAATCACAACCAGTACTGTTAAACTATGTTCAGAATCACAACCTGGACTGTTCAACTATGTTCAGAATCACAACCAGTACTGTTCAACTATGTTCAGAATCACAACCAGTACTATTAAACTATGTTCAGAATCACAACCTGGACTGTTAAACTATGTTCAGAATCACAACCAGTACTGTTAAACTATGTTCAGAATCACAACCTGGACTGTTCAACTATGTTTAGAATCACTACCACTACTGTTAAACTATGTTCAGAATCACAACCAGTACTATTAAACTATGTTCAGAATCACAACCTGGACTGTTCAACTATGTTCAGAATCACAACCAGTACTGTTAAACAATGTTCAGAATCACAACCTGGAGTGTTCAACTATGTTTAGAATCACTACCACAACTGTTAAACTATGTTCAGAATCACAACCAGTACTATTAAACTATGTTCAGAATCACAACCTGGACTGTTCAACTATGTTTAGAATCACTACCACTACTGTTAAACTATGTTCAGAATCACAACCAGTACTATTAAACTATGTTCAGAATCACAACCTGGACTGTTAAACTATGTTCAGAATCACAACCACTACTGTTAAACTATGTTCAGAATCACAACCTGGACTGTTCAACTATGTTTAGAATCACTACCACTACTGTTAAACTATGATCAGATTCACCGCGAGTACTGTTAAACTATGTTCAGAATCACAACCAGTACTATTAAACTATGTTCAGAATCACAACCTGGACTGTTAAACTATGTTCAGAATCACAACCAGTACTGTTAAACTATGTTCAGAATCACAACCAGTACTGTTAAACTATGTTCAGAATCACAACCTGGACTGTTCAACTATGTTTAGAATCACAACCACTACTGTTAAACTATGTTCAGAATCACAACCAGTACTATTAAACTATGTTCAGAATCACAACCTGGACTGTTCAACTATGTTTAGAATCACAACCAGTACTATTAAACTATGTTCAGAATCACAACCTGGACTGTTCAACTATGTTTAGAATCACTACCACTACTGTTAAACTATGATCATATTCGCCGCGAGTACTGTTAAACTATGATCATAATCGCAACCAGTACCATTAAACTATGTTCAGAATCACAACCTGGACTGTTCAACTATGTTTAGAATCACTACCACTACTGTTAAACTATGATCAGATTCACCGCGAGTACTGTTAAACTATGTTCAGAATCACAACCAGTACTATTAAACTATGTTCAGAATCACAACCTGGACTGTTAAACTATGTTCAGAATCACAACCAGTACTGTTAAACTATGTTCAGAATCACAACCTGGACTGTTCAACTATGTTCAGAATCACAACCAGTACTGTTCGTGCGTGTGTGCACGCTTGCGTGCGTGTGTTATTATCACGTCATCATTAACATGTATTTATTTTGATTTGAATGATGATGTACTCTGTACATGTTCTGTCCTATTATGTTGCTAAAAAATACCAGATTTCTTCAAAGAAAACAAATGGAAAATAACATGACGTTAAAAACGGTTGTTCGTATTTAAGTAACCATACGGGTGATAATCAATTAACGCCTAAAACACTGAACACAAGTGTGATAATCCAGATAACTATCGCATCGCACCGACTAAAGACGGTGGGATAGTCTTACTCCGCATCATAAATATAATATATATACATATAAATGCTAATGAAGCAGGTATGCTTATTAGTTTAACAATAACAGAATAGAAATGGTTGTTATTACACAACGGATATATGACTAAATGTACTGTTAGTTTTAAATAATTCAATGCACGGGTTAGCATACAGATGAAAATCACGCTATGCACGGGGATGTGACTAAATGCGCATAGCTCTGTACATAGGATGTTGCCCCATCAGAATCGGAATTGTGTTATAACATGCCTATATTTGGGGAATTTATCTTAAATTAGTAGCTAACGCATTGTAACAAGCAGACAATACACATATTTTCCTTGCTTAATGCAACATCGCTGGGCCGTTTTGCTATATAATATGTTGCTCTCTAGGACTTGAAATTTGTGGCATAACATTACTTAATGTAATGCATCCTAATATAATTATATTAGGATTTTCTGGTGCAAGACATCGTAAGGTTTTTCGGGAGAGGAGGAGGTTGTCAAATGTATGCATTGCTTGAGAAGACCTGTACTGTCACACAAATATACAGACCAATAACATATTCAGACATACAACGGCCTCATTTGTTTCTTAAATTATTGTGAATAATTATTAATACTTCAGACACATTTACATGAAATAACAGGAATATATACATAACCACATTAAAAACGGTACACACTTACAATAATCCTAACGATATTGCAGTCATAATCATAATTTCATTGTTAAAAGTGTACCATAATTAAATTGTACCAAAAAAATATCAATAATTTAAGGCCTAGACTTCATGTGCAGAAATTTCTCCCCACCCCCGCCCCCACCTGTTGATCGAATAATTATATGCTATGCGACACTGCATTTTAAAAACAGTGACTTGAAAATTCATATTCAATTTATTTTCCATATACATCTGATATAACAGTGTTGGGATTTTAAACCGTTTGTTTTGTCGCTTTAAAATTATTTAATGCAAAATAAAATCTGTATGCTGTACTAATAAGTTTTGAAAACTAAAATACATGTTACAATACAAACACAGGACATGTTCACGGGGGCATATCTTTCTAATACCCCATAAGTTGTGGATATCTGCTAATTTTATTGGTCTTTCTTAATTATTTTATTGCCAGTTACGGCTGGAAACACGGAAGACTGGGCCTTTTTAACAGAGTCACAAATGCATGAACATGTTACGCATGGCTTCACACTAAATAGGTTAGTACCAATGTCACGGTGTAACGTTTCTAACGTGGTTACGTAATAGCAATAATACTTCGTATATGCGGCGATTTTTTTTCCAATATTTCCAATGAATTGTTTAAAAGCATGTCATGGAAAATAAAGAATTACATTTTGAAATGTGCAACATTTACGATAACCGAAAGACTTACCCCGATTTCTTCGAGTTCATATCCATATCCAGGAATAACACAGCACAAACAAATTAATTTAAATTAAAACAGAATTAACTTTTATGTCTGGACAATTACAAAGTACAATGTATTAAAACACAAAACTAAATTACATTATTAGCTTAAAAGAATTAAACCGAACTAGAGTACAAATCAGTAAAATGTCAATATTCTAAATCAAATTGATACACTTTGCTAAAACTTTAGACAAAGAATGATTTTATATGGAAATGTTCAATGTTTTTATACTAGTTTGAATCTCCCTTTGAGCAGGAAATGCCACCTGGCTTCACCTGGCTTCACGGATGTTTTGTTATGGAAACTGTGTAGTGTCAATTAAAAATGTCTGTCACAGGGGCAGGTGAGTCAAGGTGTTTTCCGTTGTGTATAATGTCATACCTGACTTTCCGAAAGTGCCAGGCTTGCCCCAGTCAAAGAGTAAAACGTCAAACCCTGTGTACAAAGTGACCCAGGTGTTGTCCTGCTTCAAATCTGTGTATTGTCAGAAAGTGTAGCGTGAGAAAAAAATATAGATATTTTAGAATATTACTCATTAAACATAAATTCTACAATGTTTTCATTACAATAAATTGTTGATTTAATTTTTATTAGCATTGTTATTATTATTGAATAAAATACGTATTAATATAATTATATTATTAAACAATAATCATATTATTATATTTGTTTCTACTATTGCAAAATTACTACTTGATGAAATTTAATATACTATTAATAAATGCTACCAGTTTGTTTAATTCTTCGTTTTAATAGTGTTCAATATATTGTTGCACACTAATTAAATCAATTAGAGTTGTGAATGGTTGATTTAATTTATGTGTACCCGTAATTCAGCGGGTCGGGCGATATATGTCGACCTTTCTGCCAACTTGACGCGCTTGAGAAATACAATGTGTGTATTTAGTCTAGTAGCAAAGGTAATCAAGTTAAAACTGTTTTTCCTTATTGTATTCAACTATATACACCATTCTAAATAAAATATGGAATTAATATAACTTGTCTAGTTTTCATCAATATTAGCATTAGGTAAGTACATTTCACCCACCCGCTTGAAGTAAGGAATATGGCTACATGTGTTAAATGACCCCAGTCTGTTTATTATTCGTTTTAATAGTGTTCAATACATTGTTGCACACTAATTAAATCAATTTGAGTTGTGAATGGTTGATTTTAACGAAGTCAGTACTTTATGTGTACTCGTAATTCAGCCGGTCGGGCGACATATGTCGACCTTTCTGCCAGCTTGACGCGATTGAAAAATACAATGCGTGTATTTAGTCTAAGCAAAGGTAATCAAGTTAAATCTGTTTTTTTCCTTATTTTATCCAACTGTATACACCATTGTAAATAAAAGATGGAATTAATATAACTTTTCTCGTTTTATTAATGTTGGCATTAGCTACGTATATTTCATCCACCCGCTTAAAGTAAGGAAATGGCAGTATGTGTTGAATATTACCAGTCCGTTTAATTCTTCATTTTAACAGGCAGTAGGTATGAATACTTACTCTCTGATTTTAATAGTGTTCAATATATTGTTAGATACTAATTAAGTCAATTAGAGTTGTGAATGGTTGATTCTTAGTTTTAATGTTTTTCAATACATATATCAATTATAGGCTAATCCTTTAATCTCGAGCCGGGAACTTGCCCCGAATTCTCACTCGTTGAGACCGAATGTGCCAGTCTTGCCCCGGTCAAAGAGTAAAATGTCAAACCCTGTGTACTAAATTACACAGGTGTTGTCCTCCTTCAAATCTGTGTATTGTCAGAAAGCGTAGCGTGAGATAAAAATATAGATATTTTAGAAAATTACTCATTAAAAATAAATTCTACAATGTTTTCATTACAATAAATTGTTAATTTAGTTATAAGCGTTGTTTTTATTATTGAATAATATACGTATTAATATAATTATATTATTAAACAATAATTATATTATTATATTGTTTTTTACTATAGCACAATTACTACACGATGAAATTTAATATACTATTAATAAATGTTACCAGTATGTTTAATTCTTCGTTTTAATAGTGTTCAATACATTGTTTGCACACTAATTAAATCAATTAGAGTTGTGAATGGTTGATTTCATCGAAGTCAGTACTTTATGTGTACACGTAATTCAGCCGGTCGGGCGACATATGTCGACCTTTCTGCCAGCTTGACGCGATTCAAAAATAAAATGCGTGTATTTAGTCTGTAAGCAAAGATAATGAAGTTAAATCTATTTTTCCTTATTGTATCAAAATATATACACCATTGTAAATAAAAGATGGAATTAATATAAATTGTCTAATTTTATCATGGATATACACGTACATATGTCGACCTTTCTGTCAGCTTGACGCGCTTGAGAAATACAATTACAATATGTGTATTTAGTCTATTAGCGAAGGTAATCAAGTTAAATCTGTGTTTCTTTATTGTATTCAACTGTATACACGATGTTAAATAAAATATGGAATTAATATAACTTGTCTAGTTTTCATCAATATTAGCATTAGGTAAGTATATTTCACCCACCCGCTTGAAGTAAGGAATATGGCTATATGTGTTAAATGGCCACAGTCTGTTAATTCTTCGTTTGAAAAGTGTTCTATACATTGTTGCACACTAATTTAGTCCATTAGTGTTGTAAATGATTGATTTTAACGAAGTCAGTACTTTATGTGTACTCGTAATTCAGCCGGTCGGGCGATATATGTCGACCTTTCTGTCAGCTTGACGCGCTTGAGAAATACAATGTGTATATTTAGTCTATTAGTAAAGGTTATCAAGTTAAATCTGTTTTTCCTTATTGTATTCAACTGTATACACCATTCTAAATAAAATATGGAATTAATATAACTTGTCTAGTTTTCATCAATATTAGCATTAGGTAAGTATATTTCACCCACCCGCTTCAAGTAAGGAATATGGCTATAAGTGTTAAATGGCCACAGTCTGTTAATTCTTCGTTTTAAAAGTGTTCTATACATTGTTTCACACTAATTAAGTCAATTAGTGTTGTGAATGATTGATTTTAACGAAGTCAGTACTTTATGTGTACTCGTAATTCAGCCGGTCGGGCGACATATGTCGACCTTTCTGTCAGATTGACGCGATTGAGAAATACAATGTGTATATTTAGTCTATTAGCAAAGGTTATCAAGTTAAATCTGTTTTTCCTTATTGTATTCAACTGTATACACCATTCTAAATAAAATATGGAATTAATATAACTTGTCTAGTTTTCATCAATATTAGCATTAGGAAAGTATATTTCACCCACCCGTTTGAAGTAAGGAATATGGCTATATATGTTAAATGCACCCAGTCTGTTAATTCTTCGTTTTAATAGTGTTCAATACATTGTTGCACACTAATTAAGTCAATAAGTGTTGTGAATGATTGATTTTGACGAAGTCAGTACTTTATGTGTACTCGTAATTCAGCCGGTCGGGCGACATATGTCGACCTTTCTGTCAGATTGACGCAATTGAAAAATACAACGCGGGTATTTAGTCTGTAAGCAAAGATAATAAAGTTTAATCTGTTTTTCCTTATTGTATCCAACTATATACACCATTGTAAATAAAAGATGGAATTAATATAACTTGTCTAGTTTTATCAATGTTGGCATTAGCTATGTATATTTCATCCACTCGCTTAAAGTAAGGAAAATGACTATATGTGTTAAATATTACCAGTCTGTTTAATTCTTCATTTTAACAGGCAGTAAGTATGAATACTTACTCCCTGATTTTAATAGAGTTCAATATAATTGTTAGATACTAATTAAGTCAATTAGGGTTGTGAATGGTTGATTCTTCGTTTTAATGTTTTTCAATTATAGGGTAATCCTTTAATCTCGAGCCGGTAACTTACCCCGAATTCTTACTCGTTTAGAACGTGAGAGTTCTATTGGGGGTTGTAAAACTGGAAATCATGTTGCAATGGATAAGTACCCTCAGGCTGACAGTTGTTTGCGGGTTGAAAAGCCTAGACTTTGTGTGCAGAAATTGTCCTCCCACAAACCCAGCATGTAATTAGGAGATTAGTGTGTTGTGTAATACCTACTGATAAGAGTCAATAAAACACTGGTAAGGATCAATAAAATACATAGAGTCGCAAATTATGCTGCAATAGGCCCTAATCAATGGAGATTACTATATTGACTTATTAATATTTGTATACAACTGAATGACTATTTTATGATTGCTATAATTATTGTGTTTATGTACGAATGTTTTTTTCTTTTAAATAAATTGTAATCAGTTTATCTTGAATCACACGGCACTGTAAATAATTTATATATATTAGATACAGTGTTGCGTAAATATAATACATCATTCTAAATAAAATATGGAATTAATATAACTTGTCTAGTTTTCATCAATATTAGCATTAGATAAGTATATTTCACCCACCCACTTGAAGTAAGGATTATGGCTATATGTGTTAAATGTCCGCAGTCTGTTAATTATTCGTTTTAGTAGTGTTCAATACATTGTTGCACACTAACTAAATCAATTTGAGTTGTGAATGGTTGATTTTAACAAAATCAGTACTTTATGAGTACTCGGATTTCAGCCGGTCGGGCGACATATATCGACCTTTCTGCCAGCTTGACACTCTTGAGAAATACAATGTATATATTTAGTATATTAGCAAAGGTTATCAAGTTAAATCTGTTTTTCCTTATTGTCTTAAATTGTATACACTATTCTAAATAAAATATGGAATTAATAACTTGTCTAGTTTTCATCAATATTAGCATTAGGTAAGTATATTTCACCCACCCACCTGAAGTAAGGATTATGGCTACATGTGTTAAATGCCCCAAGTCTGTTAATTATTCGTTTTAATAGTGTTCAATACATTGTTGCACACTAATTAAATCAATTTGAGTTGTGAATGGTTGATTTTAACAAAGTCAGTACTTTATGTGTACTCGGATATCAGCCGGTCGGGCGACATATGTCGACCTTTCTGCCAGCTTGACGCGATTGAGAAAAAACAATGTGTCTATTTAGTCTATTAGCAAAGGTTATCAAGTTAAATCTGTTTTTCCTGATCGTATTACACTATATAAACTATTTTAAATAAAATATGGAATTAATATAACTTGTCTAGTTTTCATCAATATTAGCATTAGGTAAGTATATTTCACCCACCAATTTGAAGTAAGGAATATGGCTATATGTGTTAAATGTCACCAGTCTGTTAATTATTTGTTTTCATACATTGTTGCACACTAATTAAATCAATTTGAGTTGTGAATGGTTGATTTTAACGATGTCTGTACTTCATGTGTATCCGTAATTCAGCGGGTCGGGCGACATATGTCGACCTTTCCGCCAGCTTGACGCGCTTGAGAAATACAATGTGTATATTTAGTCTATTAGCAAAGGTTTTCAAGTTAAATCTGTTTTTGCCTATTGTATTAAACTGTATACACCATTCTAAATAAAATATGGAATTAATATAACTTGTCTAGAGTTCATCAATATTAGCATTAGGTAAGTATATTTCACCCACCCGCTTGAAGTAAGGAATATGGCTATATGTGTTAAATGCCCCAGTCTGTAAATTCTTCGTTTTACTAATGTTCAATACATTGTTGCACACTAATTAAGTCAATAAGTGTTGTGAATGGTTGATTTTAACGAAGTCAGTACTTTATGTGTAATCGTATTTCAGCCGGTCGGGCGATATTTGTCGGCCTTTCTGTCAGACTGACGCGATTGAGAAGTACAATGCGTGTATTTAGTCTGTAAGCAAAGATAATCAAGTTAAATCTTTTTTTCCTTATTGTATCCAACTATATACACCATTGTAAATAAAATATGGAATTAATATAACTTGTCTAGATTTATCAATGTTGGCATTAGCTATGTATGTTTCATCGACCCGCTTAAAGTAAGGAAAATGGCTGTATGTGTTAAGTATTACCAGTTTGTTTAATTCTTCATTTTAACAGGCAGTAAGTATGTATACTTACTCTCTAATTTTAATAGTGTTCAATATATTGTTAGATAATAATATGGTCAATTAGAGTTGTGAATGGTTGATTCTTCGTTTTAATGTTTTTCAATACATATATCAATTATAGGGTAATCCTTTAATCACGAGCCGGTAACTTGCCCTGAATTCTTACTGGTTTAGACCGTGAGAGTTGTATTGGGGGTCGTAAAACTGGATATCGGGTTGCCACGGAGCATGTTATTAGTAGGAGATTAGTGTGTTGCGTAACACCTACTGATAAGGGTCAATAAAACACTGGTAAATGTCAATAAAACACAGAGTCGCAAATTATGTTACAATAGGCCCTAATCAATGGAGATTACTATATTGACTTATTAATATTTGTACACATATGAATGGCTATTATATGATTGCTATCATGATTGTGTTTATGTGTGAACGTTTTTCCTTTTAAATAAATTGTAATCAGTTTATCTTGAATCACGCGGCACTGTAAATATTTTATTTATATTAGATACAGCGTCGCGTAAATATAATACATCATTCTAAATAAAAGACGGAATTAATATAACTTGTCTAGTTTTCATCAATATTAGCATTAGGTAAGTATATTTCACCCACCCGCTTGAAGTAAGGAATATAGATATATGTGTTAAATGCCCCCATTCTGTTAATTCTTCGTTTTAATAGTGTTCATTACATTGTTACGCACTAATTAAATCAATTTGAGTTGTGAATGGTTAATTTTAACGAAATCAGTACTTTATATGTATCCGTAATTCAGCGGGTCCGGCGACATATGTCGACCTGTGTGTCAGCTTGACGCGCTTGAGAAATACAATGTGTGTATTTAGTCTATTGGCAAAGGTAATCAAATTAAATCTGTTTTTCCTTATTGTATTCAACTGTATACACCATTCTAAATAAAAGATGGAATTAATATAACTTGTCTAGTTTTCATCAATATTAGCATTAGGTAAGTATATTTCACCCACCCACTTGAAGTAAGGAATACGGCTATATGTGTTAAATGCCCCCAGTCTGTTAATTCTTCGTTTTGATAGTGTTCAATACATTGTTTCACACTAATTAAATCAATTTGAGTTGTGAATGGGTGATTTTAACAAAGACAATACTTTATGTGTACTCGGATATCAGCCGGTCGGGCGACATATGTCGACCTTTCTGCCAGCTTGACGCGCTTGAGAAATACAATGTGTGTATTTAGTCTATTAGCTAAGGTTATCAAGTTAAATCTGTTTTTCCTTATCGTATAACACTATATACACTATTCATAACTAAAATATGGAATTAATATAACTTGTCTAGTTTTCATCAATATTAGCATTAGGTAAGTATATTTCACCCACCCACTTGAAGTAAGGAATATGGCTATATGTGTTAAATGCCCTCAGTCTGTTAATTCTTTGTTTTAATAGTTTTCAATACATTGTTGCACACTAATTAAGTCAATTAGTGTTGTTTATGGTTGATTTTAACGAAGTCAGTACTTTATGTGTAATCGTATTTCAGCCGGTCGGGCGACATATGTCGACCTTTCCGCCAGCTTGACGCGCTTGAGAAATACAATGTGTGTATTTAGTCTATTAGCAAAGGTTTTCAAGTTAAATCTGTTTTTGCCTATTGTATTAAACTGTATACACCATTCTAAATAAAATATGGAATCAATATAACTTGTCTAGTGTTCATCAATATTAGCATTAGGTAAGTATATTTCACCCACCCTCTTGAAGTAAGGAATTTGGCTATATGTGTTAAATGCCCCAGTCTGTAAATTCTTCGTTTTACTAGTGTTCAATACATTGTTGCACACTAATTAAGTCAATTAGTGTTGTGAATGGTTGATTTTAACGAAGTCAGTACTTTATGTGTAATCGTATTTCAGCCGGTCGGGCGATATATGTCGACCTTTCTGCCAGCTTGACGCGATTGAGAAGTACAATGCGTGTATTTAGTCTGTAAGCAAAGATAATCAAATTAAATCTGTTTTTCCTTATTGTATCCAACTATATACACCATTGTAAATAAAAGATGGAATTAATATAACTTGTCTAGTTTTATAAATGTTGGCATTAGCTATGTATGTTTCATCGACCCGCTTAAAGTAAGGAAAATGGCTGTATGTGTTAACTATTACCAGTCTGTTTAATTCCTCATTTTAACAGGCTGTAAGTATGTATACTTACTCCCTGATTTTAATAGAGTTCAATATATTGTTAGATAATAATATGGTCAATTAGAGTTGTGAATGGTTGATTCTTCGTTTTAATGTTTTTCAATACATATATCAATCATAGGGTAATCCTTTAATCACGAGCCGGTAACTTGCCCTGAATTCTTACTGGTTTAGACCGTGAGAGTTGTATTGGGGGTCGTAAAACTGGATATCGGGTTGCCACGGAGCATGTAATTAGTAGGAGATTAGTGTGTTGCGTAACACCTACTGATAAGGGTCAATAAAACACTGGTAAATGTCAATAAAACACAGAGTCGCAAATTATGCTATAATAGGCCCTAATCAATGGAGATTACTATATTGACTTATTAATATTTGTATACATATGAATGGCTATTTTATGATTGCTATAATGATTGTGTTTATGTGTGAACGTTTTTTTCTTTTAAATAAATTGTAATCAGTTTATCTTGAATCACGCGGCACTGTAAATTATTTATATATATTAGATACAGTGTCGTGTGATTATAATATTGTGAACAGTTATATGTATATTGATATTGTATAGTCTCTTGTAATTCTAAAAAGAATGGCACAGTTGTATTTTATGATTTGTTGTATTGTTGATAATAGTGTACTGTGATGAGACTTAAATAAACTATTAAACCTATAATACATCATTCTAAATAAAAGACGGAACTAATATAACTTGTCTAGTTTTCATCAATATTAGCATAAAGATAAGTATATTTCACCCACCCGCTTGAAGTAAGGAATACATGTGATAAATGTTCCCAGTCTTCTTTTTAATAGTTTTCAATATTCATCCACTAAGGCGCTTAAAGTAAGGAATATGTGTTAAATGTTACCAGTCTGTTTCACTATGCTTTTTCACGGCTGGACACGGTGTCCACCAATAGCTGTATACTTCGTAAAAGTCCGATAAGTATGAGTTGTACCTCTATATTGTTGAATATTGTTTGTGTATGTGTGTGGGGGGGGGGGGGGGGCGGGCGGGTTCAGATACCTGTTTATTGTCCGGTATTTTGGTGTGAAACCCAGGCCCGACGATCCAGACCGCCATGCCGACGGCCCCGACAGCCATTGCATATGCAGTATAGTATATTTACATGATGCAACCAGAGTAATAAAATATACCTTCGCAATAATTGTATCACATATGGTCCCAAATATTACCCTGGCTCGGTCTACAATCCGGGTCCGACGGTCCTGGCACACGTACCGACGCCCCTGAGACCACTTACATATTCAATATAGTCTATTTATGTCAAACATATATACCTTGACAAGAATTGTTATGCCATATGGTACGCCAGTTACCGAGGCTCTGTCTACAACCCAAGGCCGTCGACCGCGACACCCGTACCGACGACCCCGACAGCCCCGACAGCCGGCAGGAATGCAGGATAGTTTATTTACATAAAGCGTCCCGATTAACAAAATATAACTTCACAAAAAAATTGTATGCCATTGGTTCCCAAATATTACTCTGGCTTGGTCAACAATCCAGGCCCGACGGCCTCGACACCCGTACCGACGGCCACGACACCACTCACATATTCAGGATAGTCCATTAACGTCAAGCAACCTGAATAACAACATATACCTTCACAAGAATTGTTCTGCCGTATATTGCGCCAATGTTACCGAGGCTCTGTCTACAACCCAAGACCGACGACCCCGACACCCGTACCGACGGCACCGACATCCGTACCGACCGCCACGACACCCGGCAGGAATGCAGGAATGCATGATAGTGTATTTACATCAAGTTAACAAAATATACCTTCACACTAATAGGTATTGCCAGATGGTCTACAAATGTCGCCCGGCTTCGGTCTGCAATTGTCGACCGGTCTGCAATTGTCGCCCAGGTGAAGCCCAATAGCTCATCTTTGAGCCTTCGGCTCAGGTGAGCTAAAAAAATTTCCTATATAAGTCTATGTAAAACTGTGACCCCCGGGGCGGGGACATATTTGATCCCAGGGGCACCATTTGAACAAACTAAGTAGAGGAACATAAGCTGATGCTACATGTAATACATGAGAGCTCCGTGCCATGTGGTTCCAGAGAAGAAGATTTTTTCAGTTTTTCCCTATACAAGCCTAAGTAAAACTGTGACCCCCGGGACGGGGCCAAATGTGACCCCCTGGGTCACCATTTGAACAAACTTGGTAGAGGACCATAAGCTTATAGCAAATGCAAAATATTAAACTTCTGGCTCTTGCAGTTTCAGAGAAGAAGATTTTTTAAGTTTTTCCCTATACATGTCTATGTAAAACATGTGACCCTTGGGGCGGGGAAAATATGACCCCAGGGTCACCATTTGAACAAACTTAGTAGAGGACCATAAGCTGATGCTACATGTAATACATGAGACCTCTGTGCCTTGTGGTTTCAGAGAAGAAGATTTTTTAAAGTTTTTTCCTACATGTCTATATGAAAAACATGCAAAATCTCAAAATAAAAACTTTGGACCCCCGGGGCATAGCCATTTTTTAACCCGGGGACTTTATTTGAACAAACTTGATAGTCTAGGCGTTGTCGATCATTTTAAAATAAAAACTGTTGAAATCTGTCCAGCGGTTCTTGAGAAGAAGATTTTTTAAGGTTTCGACCATATATGGTAATGGTGGCCATCTTGGATGTCGCGCTGACCTAATTTTAACAAATCTAAAAAGCACTCATCTAAGGATTATCCATGTGAAGTTTGGTCAAAATTGGCCACGCGGTTTCTGAGGAGAAGTCGTTTGAAGCAAAAGTTAACGACGACGACGGACGACAGACGAAGAGTGATCCCAATAGCTCACCTTTGAGCCTTCGGCTCAGGTGAGCTAAACAAGAGGTCAATGACCTTGAAGCTCTACTGATAGATTTTGATAGCTAGGTCAGCATTCCTGTGAAGTTTCATAAAAAGATGTCAAGTAGTTTCAGTCAGAGGAGTAGTCGCTACGAGTTGAAGTTTCTACTATATAACTCTAGGTAAACAAAGATGGCCACTGGCAGCCATGTTTAATGTTGAATCAAAATAATTTTCGACAAGGATCAACATCTTGTCATGCTGATCATTTCAGAAAAAGTCCCATATCAATATCACTTACAGTTTTCAAGAAGTAGTCGCTACAAACTTGTTTCTTAAAATCTATGTTTAGCCGTGGTGGCCATCTTGAATTTCTGGCCGACCTGAAATTGTGCTAGGATCAACTAGACATCAAGAGCAACATTGCTGTAAAGTTTCATGAAAATCCGTCTAGTAGTTCAGAGGAGTAGTCACTCAAATGTTTACTATACAAACTCTATGTAAACAAAGATGGCCACTGGTGCCCAGGTTTAATTTTGATTCAAAATAATTTTCAACAAGGATCAACATCATGTCATGCTGATCATTTTAGAAAAAGTCCCATATCAATATCACTTACAGTTTTCAAGAAGTTGTCGCTACAAACTTTTTTTAAAAAATCTGTTTTTAGCCATGGCGGCCATCTTGAATTTCCGGCCGACCTAAAAAAAATCTGGGATCAATAAGACATCAAGAGCATCATTCCTGAGAAGTTTCATAAAAATGTGTCAAGTAGTTTCAGAGGAGTAGTCGCTACAAGTTTTTACTATATAAATCTATGTAAACAAAGATGGCCGCTAGCGGCCATGTTTAAAGTTGCATCGAAATAAATTTCGACAAGGATCAACATCATGTCATGCTGATCATTTTAGAAAAAGTCCCATATCAATATCACTTACAGTTTTCAAGAAGTAGTCTCTACAAACTTGTTTCTTAAAAATCTATGTTTAGCCGTGTTGGCCATCTTGAATTTCCGGCCGACCTGAAATTGTGCTAGGATCAACTAGACATCAAGAGCAACATTGCTGTAAAGTTTCATGAAAATCCGTCTAGTAGTTCAGAGGAGTAGTCACTCAAATGTTTACTATACAAACTCTATGTAAACAAAGATGGCCACTGGTGCCCAGGTTTAATTTTGATTCAAAATAATTTTCGACAAGGATCAACATCATGTCATGCTGATCATTTTAGAAAAGTCCCATATCAATATCACTTACAGTTTTCAAGAAGTAGTCGCTACAAACTTTTTTTTAAAAATCCGTTTTTAGCCATGGCGGCTATCTTGAATTTCCGGCCGACCTAAAAAAATTCTGGGATCAATTAGACATCAAGAGCATCATTCCTGAGAAGTTTCATAAAAAATTGTCAAGTAGTTTCAGAGGAGTACTAGTCGCTACAAGTTTTTACTATATAAATCTATGTAAACAAAGATGGCCGCTAGCAGCCATGTTTAAAGTTGCATCGAAATAAATTTCGACAAGGATCAACATCATGTCATGCTGATCATTTTAGAAAATGCGCCATATCAATATCACTTACAGTTTTCAAGAAGTAGTCGCTACAAACTTATTTTTTAAAAATCTATTTTTAGCTGTGGCGGCCATCTTGAATTTTTGGCCGATCTGAAATTTTGCTAGGATCAATTACACATCAAGAGAAACATTCCTGTAAAGTTTCATGAAAATCCGCCAAGTAGTTTCAGAGGAGTAGTCGCTACAAGTTTTTACTATATAACTTTATGTAAACAAAGATGGCAGCCATGTTTAACGTCGAATCAAAACGATTTTTGACAACGACCAACATCATGTCATGCTGATCATTTTGGAAAAAGTCCCATATCAATATCACTTATAGTTTTCAAGAAGTAGTCGCTACAAACTTGTATTTTAAAAATCTATTTTTTAGCTTTGGTGGCCATCTTGTATTTCACATCAACATGACTTTTTGCTAGGATCAACTAGACTTCATGGGCAACATTTCTGTAAAGTTTCATGAATAATGAATCCAGTAGTTTCAGAGGAGTAGTCGCTACAAATAAAACTTTACGGACAGACGGACGACGGACGCCGCACCACGGCATAAGCTCTGCTGATCTCTGATCAGTCGAGCTAGAAAACAGATATGAGGATACAATTTCTCCCATGAAACAGCTGGGTCTGTATCTTGGGCATCAACAGTCAAGTAAATGATCAAAGAGAAATTCCTCTTAAACAGACAAAGTGTCATGTGAAATAATTTCAAGGACTAAATTGATGGGAAGAGAATAAAAATGTTCATGGTCACACAAAATAACATCTATGTTGCTGTCAATAAACAGTAAACAGTGATCACTGACAGCACCAAGTAAGTAAGTAAAGGCTGTCTGCAGTATAAAAAAGATTGTTTTACTACATATACATTCAATCAAAAATGCAACACACATGTCTATCAATTCGTCAAACAAAAAATAATCTCAGCACAGAAGTGTCTTCTCAACATTATTAATATTAACAGGAAAATCAGTTCCATACATGAAGTGAATCATCGATACAACAGTTTCATCAGGAAACATGCTACAATCAATTAATTGAGATGAGTCTGCATTTTGCCATAATGCATCCAGCCTCCTCCGAAAAAATGATGCATTTAAACACAATATAATAGAGTGGCATAGAATATAATTTTTAGATTCCAATTCTAAAGTTACATCACACATATCACCAGCTTGAAAAGCAGACTTTAATTTTAAAAGCAATATCAGACATTATAAAGGTTCAGGATGAAATAAATTAAATAGAATGTTGGCTGACATCTTGATGAAGAATAGGCTAAATAAAGCTTGAGGTGCCTAAGTCTGGTGATACTGATCTATCTGGTTGTTTTTCGAGCTTGTCCAACCTTTCACTGATATTAACAATCTGAAAAAAAATACAATTTTTTACATTTGTGAAATAATTAGAGACAGTAGGCAAATATGTAAAAAACCTTCTATCTTTTTTTTTATGGAGACTATTTTTAAACTGTTAAAATGACAAACTTTGTGTATAGGTGGCACTGTGTCAAAAATCATTCAACAACAAGAGGCCCAAGAGGGCCAGTATTGCTCTACTGGCTTTATGGAGTCTGTGGTTGGGGGCGCGGGGTAAATTGTGGCAAATATGACAAAACCATGAGTAAAGTTCCCCTAATTGTTCCCATGTAGAGCCAAAACTCTGAAATAGTACATTACTGCAACTTCAGGTCCCAAAGTTGTACCCCTTTAGAGGCCTAACTCCGGTGTTACTGATCCAATCTGGCTGATTTTCGAACTCGTTTGCACTGTTATTGGTATTAACAATATGTGCAAGTTTGGTAAAGATCATGCAATAAATGAATGTGCTTGCGTGTTCACAGGGCAAAATATAGCATTTTTTGTTAATTCAAGGGCAATAACTCTGGTATAACTAAGCCGATTTTGCCGGTTTTCGAACCCATACAAGCTCTCACTAATATAAAGACTTTGGTCAAGTTTGGTTCAGATTGCATAAAAAATGAAGGGGCTAGAGTGTTCACAAGGCAAAATATAGCATGTTTCGCTAATTCAAGTGCAGTTACTCTGGTGTTAATAATTCGATTTGGCCAGTTTTCGAAAGCGTGATATGCACAACTAGAAACCGGAAAAAAAATGCAATAGGCATAGCAATGCTTCCTGCTAACACGGCGTTAACACCAAAAAAAATTCAAACAAAAAATTATGAAATAAGAAAAAAACAAGAGGTCAATGACCTTGAAGCTCTACTGATAGATTTTGATTGCTAGGTCAGCATTCCCAGTGAAGTTTCATAAAATCTGTCAAGTAATTTCAGAGGAGTAGTCGCTACAAGTTGAAGTTTTTACTATATAACTCTAGGTAAACAAAGATGGCCACTGGCAGCCATGTTTGATGTTGAATCAAAATAATGTTCGACAAGGATCAACATCTTGTCATGCTGATCATTTCAGAAAAAGTCCCATATCAATATCACTTACAGTTTTCAAGAAGAAGTCGCTACAAACTTGTTTTTAAAAATCTATGTTTAGCCGTGGTGGCCATCTTGAATTTCCGGCCGACCTGAAATTGTGCTAGGATCAACTAGACATCAAGAGCAACATTCCTGTGAAGTTTCATGAAAATACGTCAAGTAGTTTCAGAGGAGTAGTCACTACAAATTTTTACTATACAAACTCTATGTAAACAAAGATGGCCACTGGTGCCCAGGTTTAATTTTGTTTCAAAATAATGTTCGACAAGGATCAACATCATGTCATGCTGATCATTTTAGAAAAAGTCCCATATCAATATCACTTACAGTTTTCAAGAAGTAGTCGCTACAATTTTTTTTTAAAAATCTGTTTTTAGCCATGAGGCAATCTTGAATTTCCGGCCGACCTAAAAAAAATCTGGGATCAATAAGACATCAAGAGCAACATTCCTGTAAAGTTTCATAAAAAATTGTCAAGTAGTTTCAGAGGAGTAGTCGCTACAAGTAAACAAAGATGCTAGCGGCCATGTTTAAAGTCGCATTGAAATAAATTTCGACAAGGATCAACATCATGTCATGACGATCATTTTAGAAAATGTCCCATATTAATATCGCTTACAGTTTTCAAGAAGTAGTCGCTACAAATTTATTTATTTTAAATGTATTTTTAGCTGTGGCGGCCATTTTGAATTTCCGGCGAGCCTGAAATTTTTCTAGGATCAACTAGACATCAAGAGCAACATTCCTGTGAAGTTTCATGAACATCCGTCAAGTAGTTTCAGAAGAGTAGTCGCTACAAGTTTTTAGTATATAACTCTATGTAAACAAAGATGGCCACTGGCAGCCATGTTTAACGTCGAATCAAAATAATGTTCGACTCGGATCAACATCATGTCATGCTTATCATTTTAGAAAAAGTCCCATATCAATATCACTTATAGTTTTTAAGAAGTAGTCGCTACAAACTTATTTTTTAAAAATCTATTTTTAGCTGTGGCGGCCATCTTGAATTTTTGGCCGATCTGAAATTTTGCTAGGATCAATTAGACATCAAGAGCAACATTCCTGTAAAGTTTCATGAAAATCCGCCTAGTAGTTTCAGAGGAGTAGTCGCTACAAGTTTTTACTATATAACTCTATGTAAACAAAGTCCCATATCCCATATTTAGAAAAAGTCCCATATCAATATCATTTATAGTTTTCAAGAAGTAGTTGTACAAACTTGTATTCTAAAACTCTATTTTTAGCTTTGGTGGCCATCTTGGATTTCACATCAACATCAACTTTTGCTAAGATCAACCAGACTTTATGGGCAACATTTCTGTAATGTTTCATGAATATCCATCCAGTAGTTTCAGGAGTAGTCGCTACACATAAAAGTTTACGGACAGACGGATGGACGGACGGACAGACAGACGGATATACGGACGCCGCACAACGGCATAAGCTCTGCTGATCTCTGATCAGTCGTGCTAAAAAATTAAACAAAAATTCAAAAAAAATAAAATAATATATATATATATATATAAAAATATATCTATTAAAAAATATATATATATTATATATACTCAGAATAAAAAAAAAAAGGCAAAACATCTAGTAATGTTTGGTAAAGATAAGATGAAAAATGAAAGCCCCATCATATTAACGAGGCAAAATATAGCATTTTTAACTAAACCAAGGGCCATTACTCTGCTGTTATTGGTCCGATCTGGCTGGATTTTTGAACGTGTGCGAGCCTTCAATGATATTAACAAACTGGTAAAGTTTGATAAAGATCGGATGAAAAATGAAGGCCTTTGGCCAGTAGAGCTAAAAATCATCAGCTCCAAAAACTAGGTCAAGGGCATAGATGAAATCCAGGCATCCAAAAAAAAATTAACTACCGAAGACACAACTATGTCAAAATAGAATATGTTTTCTTCCAAAGATTAAGCTATAATTAGCGTTTAAAACATCTAGTGCATAATTCTAGTTCATGAGAAAATGATGTAAATGTAAGAATTAAAGTTATCTGCCCTTTGCTTGGATTGTGAATTCACATCCACATTTGCTTTGTCACGTTGCAATGTACCACTTAAGATACAATTATAAGCAAAGTTTGAAAGGTCTTAGTGCATACAGTTTGTGAAAAAGTGACCTAAACGCCAAAGTTGAAGGTAAAAAGTATAAGGTTATCTGCCCTTTGCTTGGATGGTGAAGGTCACATCCACATTTGCTTTGTCACGTTGCAATGTACCACTCAAGATACAACTATAAGCAAAGTTATAAAGGTCTAGTGCATACAGTTTGTGAAAAAGTGACCTAAACGCAAAAGTTGAACCTAAAAATTATTAAGTTATCTGCCTTTTGCTTGGAGGGTCAAGGTCACTTTCACATTTGCTTTGTCACGTTGCCATAAACCACCCAAGATACAACTATAAGCAAAGTTTGAAATGTCTAGTGCATACAGTTTGTGAAAAAGTGACCTAAACGCAAAAGTTGAACCTAAAAATTAGTAAGTTATCTGCCCTTTGCTTGGAGGGTCAAGGTCACTTCCACATTTGCTTTGTCACGTTACGATGTACCACCCATGATACAACTATAAGCAAAGTTTGAAAGGTCTAGTGCATACAGTTTGTGAGAAAATGACCTAAACGCAAAACATGAATGTTGACGCCGCCGCGGAAAAGCAACACCTATGTCTCTTTTTTTCTTCGAAAAAGGCGCGAGACAAAAATTGCCTGGGCGGCATAAAAAACAGGGGCGGACGGGGATGATAATCTAGACAGATTAATTTATTATGGCCTAATCAATGTATCAGAATATGTAATGTGAGTATTGTATAGAAAATCTTGAATATTTACTTTATTGCTTGTTTTAACAATCTTGTGATTGCCAAATATGTTTTTATAGATACCGTATTGTTCCTTTTTAACGCCCCCGGGGGCGTTACATTTTTCAAAAGCAGCATATTTTAGAATGTAGACTGTCATTCATATTGACCCTTATGTAACTCTGACTCTAAAACCCTTAGTGCACTACTTGAAATAAACGTTATATAATTCTTTTCTAGAATCAGTCACCGCGTAAACACAATGTGCTAACCCCAAAATGCGATCAATACTTGCACTAGAAGCCACGCAGTGACTGTACCATGAAATGTCAGTACGCCACTCATGATCAAGTTGCTTTACCAAAGAATGATGACGTCTATGAACAAATCTGTACTGTGTAAACTCGGTTGTACTGTGTAAACTCGGTGTATTTGGCATTATCGGCATGGAGCGAAAGGAAAGTCACAGCACTTATACAGCGGATTTAAAATTAAAAGTCATGGGAATATGCGAATAGCTGAACATGGATAAAGTTTTTGCTGGATATATTAGTTGTGTTATGCGGCTTAATACCACTTTTTAAGGGGGGGGGGGGGGGGGGGGGGGTATTAGGGAGGGGGCGTTAAAAAGGAACAATACGGTATACACTTTTCTGCCTAATAAAGGGGTGACCTAATACATTTCGATTTATTAGGCACTGCACCAATAAAGCAAATCAATTCGAAATTCCTCGGCGGTTATTGTCATGTAACGTATCTGACATCATGCACGTAACTAGTTTCCTGACGTCATAAAACAAACAAAAAAAATATGGCGGCGTCCTCGATACGCTTAACATTCTGAGAAATAGGCAATAATAGTAATTCATACAGAAAATGTGGATAATCTACAGGATAAATAGAATATTATGTCAGTGCCCTTTTACTATCAAGTTTATTAGGCTCGGTACGAAACAAAGAATGGCTCGGCTGAGCCTCTCCATTCTTCATTTTCTAAGCTTGATAGTAAGGCTTAAAAGAAGCTAACCAGACCGACTCTATTATTTAGCTGCCGACTTGAACTTTTTTTATTGCAAAAAAAAAATAATTAAAATTAAAAAAAATATATATATATATTAACAAATAAATAATAAATAATCAGAAAAGTTGAACCCATGAACCAAGGTTTCTTACGGAGATAAAAAATAAAAAATAAAAAATATTCCTCCAGTCAGATTTGAAACCACAACCCCTGGGTTTCCAGTGTACATTACCAAATATTGAAAAAGGGCCATAACCTCGTTTTATCTAGGTATTAATACCTTCCCCAGTATTTTTTATCATAAATATTTTTTCATTAACAAAACAAAGGTCGTTAATAATAAAAAACAAACAAGTTTTGCCTACACTCTACCCTATTTTTTTCATGCTGAGTTAGCCAAAACAAACCATTTTTTTTTTTTGGCCTTTTGTACTGACATAATATTCTCTATAAAACAATCAACTGAAATTGGTCGTATTTGCGTAATAAACTGAGTCGCTCTTTAACTTTACGCCTTCTGTCGCGAGTTGACAGCCAAATACAAACTTTGATATACTGACATATTTCCTTTTGATGTTTACCTATGCCAAAGTGACAACTATAGCATCCTTTTAGCGTGTGATTATCATTTGATACAGTTACTAAGTGTGTGTGTAGAACGGTCTGTTGCCATGAGCGGTCTGTTGCTCATGGTCTGTTGCATATTTTTTCTGAGATGCCCAACACTCAAAGATTCAGAGTATGAAAGCTTGGTCACATCCTAAAAGAAGAGGTCAATCACCTTGAAGTTCTCTACTGATAGGTTTTGATTGCTAGATCAGCATTTCTGTGAAGTTTCATGAAAATCTGACAAGTAATTTCAGGAGTAGTCGCCACAAGTTTTTACTATTGGAACTCTTATGTAAACAAAGACGGCCGCTGGCAATCATGATTATTGTCCACTACCAATATGTGTATTTACGATTGTATTACAAACACGGGAACCGTACAAAGTTAAAATAGATCTTAGTGTGCAGATTGCGATTTAATTTCATAATCAAAACACATGTGTAAAAGGTTAGGTTTCAGGTTAAAGTGTGATGGATGACGATGACAAAGTGATCCTAAGTGTCTGCCATGCTACGTAGGCGACACAAGTGTTACGACAATGTTGACATTAAAAGGTTGATTTCACACTATATAAACTTGTGTTTTATTTCTTCTAAATGGCAGATATCATATTTAAACCTGGCCCATTAGAACCGCAAAAGGCCCATTGAAACTAGCATGTGGGGCCCATTGCCACATACAGCTTATTGGCAATCCTATTCACTGGTTAACGTACAGACTGACAGACATCACAAAAGTATAACGAGTTTGATGACCCTGAAGCTGGATTGATAGGTTTTGATAGCTAGATTAGCTTTCCTGTAAAGTTTTATAAAAATCTGTCAGTAGTTTTCAGAGGAGTAGTACTACCAGTTTTTACTATTACTACTTCAAAAATTTGCTACGGATCACTTTTTAGCTGTCTATATTTCTTGCTGAAATTAAATAGCATTATTTCTATTTACATGACATTATTTAGGGCAGTGTATGGTCATGTGATCTCATGACTTGATTCAAATTGTGGAATTTTTGAAGTATCAATGAAATTAATATCGTTAGTTGTGAATTAATTTCTAATAAATTTATATGGAAGATATAAAGTGATCTTTAGCAAATGTTCAGTAGGTATATGTAAACAAAGATGGCTGCTGGCTGCCATGTTTAATCAAAATTAATTTTCAACAAGGACCAACATCATGTGATGCTGTTCATTTTAGAATAAGTTCCATATCAATATCACTTATAGTTTTGAAGTAGTCCTGGCTATTCCTTTAAAACATACCCAGGACCCCAGGAAGGCAATTAATAAACATCTACGAGTGAACCCGATTTTCGAAATTGGTTCTTTAAACTCAATTTAGCATCTAAGGGTGGGTGTTCATTTCAAAGTGCCTTCCTGGGGTCCATGCATGTTTTAGTGAAAAAGCCCTTACTACAAATTTGTTTTGTTAATATTTTTAGCCATGGCGGCCATCTTGAATTTCTGGCCAACCTGAAATTTTGCCAAGGATGAAATAGGCATCAAGAGCAACATTTCTGTTAAGTTTCATAAAAATCCTTCAAGTAGTTGTCAGAGCAGTGGCCTCTACAAGTTTTTACCATATAACTATATGTAAATGAAGATGACCGCTGGCAGCCATGTGTTTAATGATAAATCAAAATCGATTTTCGACAAGGACCAACAACATGTCATGGTGATCATTTTAGAAAAGTCCCATATCAATATCACTCAGAGCTTTAGATAAGGGTTTTGCTATTTGGGTTTTTTACTCATCATTTTTTTATATTTGGGTTTTGTAACCCAGTTCAAATGTTTTTATCAATATTTAAA
>JAWPHD010019079.1:0-37161 GCA_037043455.1 Cyrtodaria siliqua
GTTATTAAATTACCTAAAATCTGAACAAAATATAGCAATATAATTGGGGAGAAATTGCTTAATTTGTAAATGGCTAAAATCAATGAAAATGGGATTTCAGCTCTAAATAAGGCAATAGTAGTGTTTAATATACCAATATTTTATTTAAAATGTTCAAAAGATATTTGGGGCATCCATGGCCGAGTGGTTAGAGTCTCTGACTTGAAATCACTTGCCCCTCACCGTTGTAGGTTCGGACCAGGAATCTTTTTGTGAGGAAGCTATCCTGCTAGCTTGTGGAACATTGGTGGTTCTACCCAGGTGACTCACACGTGGGGTCTTCCTCCACAAATGGAAGCTGGAAAGTCGCCATATGACCGTAGCTGTTGGTAACGACTATCTTAGCCTTTGGTGCGACTGTAAAATCCAATCCAATCCAATCGAATTCAATTCAATTCAAAAAGTATTTATTGATGCTCGAGCTATAAGTCTGTATGGAGATAGAGATGTGAAAAATATATGCCCTTATCAAAATGTCGTAAATATATCTAATATTAATTATCAAATTAAGGACTTTGTCCTTCAAGCTTTTCGGTGAAGTAGTATTAAAATGGTGAATTTGCCCGACTATGTACGACACTAAGTGCACGTTTAAGTCGATGATTAATTTAATCACTACTTAGTGTTGCCGGCCTTGCCTTGGCAACTATTATCCTAATATGCTAATCAGCAAACTTAGAACATTGTACCAAATTTATCAAGTGCTTGAAGATTTCGAGGTTTCAACACAACTCAGGTCATTGACCAATTAGTGCAATTATTTGATATATTAGCAAATACTCTGAGTTTATATGAACATTCATGTATTTGCAAAATCTCAAAATATACTTAATATAAATGGTTGTGCAGTAGGTATACCGAACAGCATAACTATTGTTCTTCCAAACTAAAACTATTACTTTAATTAACTAAACTAAACAAGGAATATAACTGCGAGGTAAATTATGTATACAATTACCGGTATGAACAAAAATTAGTTTTGTTTAAAGGGGCACTAAGAAGACTATCTTGACTTATTCTCTCTAAGATTTACCGTATTTCCCCTAATAACAGCTTCTCCACTAATAGTAGATTAGTAGATCCCCCACCCCATTTTAAAAAAAAAAAGAAATCTTCAAAACTCAATACTTTTCAATCTTTTAGTTTAAACTTATTTATTTTACATCGATTGTTACGAAATCTCTATGAACTTATTTGAATCACTCTTGATGTCTTCCTGGGTAGAACCATTACTAAGCAATGCAGATAAAGTGTCTTGCTCAGGGACACAACGCATATGGCAATGACGGGAATCAAACCCACGACTTTTGGATCATGGGTCCAACGCTCCACCACTAGACCACAGCGCTCCAATCATTTGATGACCGTAATAATTTTTTTTTTTTTTATAAGAGCGCCCTCTTTAAATTGTCCATAGCGCCCTATGCACTACTGTTAGAAGAAATACGGTAGTTTGTTTATAATCTTACGGTGTACGGTGCTGCTTAAGTGAACGTTAAACCCGTTATACAAACTGTATAATTAATAAGCAGTGACTCTTCTCGAGCGTGTTGATAGAAAATAAAGTACTTCCTTTGTCTGATTATCAAATATTTGAAACTGTATTTTTAAAAAAATGACATACATTTCTACTTTCAGGAAGTGCCACACTTAAGAATGATCGTTTCACGAGCAGTTCGTCCTTCATCAATGCCTTGTATGGGTCCAGCACGGGTCAGACAGGGGAGCAACTGTCCCCGGGAAAAACCACCCTGCTGCCTAACTACTCCAAGTACCTTAAAAGGTATGTTTGTTTGAATGGACTGTCATTGTCTTACGTCATTTTAGCTTACAAGCATGTAGTATTGAGGAAACTTAGGGATCTTCTATACATTGTATGTTGTGTTGTTGTTTTTATTGGCAATTAATAGAAAAATAACTGGAATTCGACGTGTAAGTATACATTTCGTAGGCCAACTTTTCCTTGAAAAAACAAACGTTGCAGCATAATACTTTCCATTGTCTGCTTGCCCCTGCAAAAAAATTGTATCAGTACAAGTAGTTTGTACCTACATCATGTGACCAGTTGCCTGTATGTAGACGACTATTACTGAACTTTTCCATCTTATTATCGTGAAATCGTACTGTCCATTTGTCTTGTTACCAGGATTGTTATATTTTTGCAATATTTGAGAGAAGTTCTAGGCCTCTGTGACATTACAGAAATATAAATGTGGGAATACACCGAAACTGTTGAAATGACAACAAATTATAAATGTCAGAATTTGGTATTTTAAACAAAAAAATGTGAATTGTAGCTTTTCCAGATTTATGGGGGGGAAAAACTATTTATTTATGTTATTAAAGTCAGTAGGTTGTCATCAAAAAAAAAAAGTGCAACAAAATAGTTGTATAAATTTGTGTATATATTGTTGATAGTATAACACATGACAATTTATTGAGCCGAAATGGGAATTTATTATTATATAAAATATCTACAAAACATTTATATAGTGTATATCATTATTTAGATATGCATGTAAAGGGAGAAAACTCTTTAAAAAATCAATGTACTTGGGCATTGCCTGAGAAAAATGAAAAATAAAAATCCTGTGTAAATAAGAACAGACATACCTTACCTGTGATTTATGGGGATCTGTTAAAGGCAGCATTGAGCCGAATAATATATAAGTTATTGCTGGTTAATCTGTTCAAATATTTAAAAAAATACTTTACAATTTTTCTTGAAAATATTTTGCTACTAATGTTCATAACTTGAATGTTATGTGTAAAAGCAAACAAACTCATTGCACCTTATATTATCGCTCATGAACAGACTCAGTAAACTGAGCTACTTTTTTCTCTTTTTTGTGTTTGTTGCTTCTAACGGATCCTCTTTTCTGTATTTATTGACATTTACAGTGTTTGTTTAGTGCTGTGAGGGGCTGTAAAAAGTCACTCGGACTACAAATCATTAGTGTTATTACTTACTGGTCCTTTGGGATCACCAAGCCCAATATGTGTGGCTTTAAAGTAGAATATCGCTTAAACTGTTGCTAGTGAGCGTTAGTGGTGTTGCACCTTATATTACCTCTCATGAAGAGACTCAGTAAATTGAGTTTGCTACTTTTTCTTGTTTGTGTTTGTTGCTTCCAAGGGATCCTCTTTTCAGTATTTATTCCTGTGTAATGAGTCTGGTTAAAAAGCTTGCTAGAGCTTCTGTTACCTTGTTTTAAAACCAACCTGTAAGTAAGTATTACTTGACTTGATATCCTCCGGTACAATAGTGGGGGTGAGTGTGGGGGCCAGCACTGCCTGGACCTGAGTTACAAGGAACACTACCACTGTATAGACTGCAGCTTCCATAATGATATATACTCTATCCTCAGGTACAACAGTGGGGGTGAGTGTGGGGGCCAGCACTGCCTGGACCTGAGTTACAAGGAACACTACCACTGTATAGACTGCAGCTTCCATAATGATATATACTCTATCCTCAGGTACAACAGTGGGGGTGAGTGTGGGGGCCAGCACTGCCTGGACCTGAGTTACAAGGAACACTACCACTGTATAGACTGCAGCTTCCATAATGATATATACTCTATCCTCAGGTACAACAGTGGGGGTGAGTGTGGGGGCCAGCACTGCCTGGACCTGAGTTACAAGGAACACTACCACTGTATAGACTGCAGCTTCCATAATGATATATACTCTATCCTCAGGTACAACAGTGGGGGTGAGTGTGGGGGCCAGCACTGCCTGGACCTGAGTTACAAGGAACACTACCACTGTATAGACTGCAGCTTCCATAATGATATATACTCTATCCTCAGGTACAACAGTGGGGGTGAGTGTGGGGGCCAGCACTGCCTGGACCTGAGTTACAAGGAACACTACCACTGTATAGACTGCAGCTTCCATAATGATATATACTCTATCCTCAGGTACAACAGTGGGGTGAGTGTGGGGGCCGGCACTGCCTGGACCTGAGTTACAAGGAACACTACCACTGTATAGACTGCAGCTTCCATAATGATATATACTCTATCCTCAGGTACAATAGTGGGGGTGAGTGTGGGGGCCAGCACTGCCTGGAACTGAGTTACAAGGAACACTACCACTGTATAGACTGCAGCTTCCATAATGATATATACTCTATCCTCAGGTACAACAGTGGGGGTGAGTGTGGGGGCCAGCACTGCCTGGAACTGAGTTACAAGGAACACTACCACTGTATAGACTGCAGCTTCCATAATGATATATACTCTATCCTCAGGTACAACAGTGGGGGTGAGTGTGGGGGCCAGCACTGCATGGACCTGAGTTACAAGGAACACTACCACTGTATAGACTGCAGCTTCCATAATGATATATACTCTATCCTCAGGTACAACAGTGGGGGTGAGTGTGGGGGCCGGCACTGCCTGGACCTGAGTTACAAGGAACACTACCACTGTATAGACTGCAGCTTCCATAATGATATATACTCTATCCTCAGGTACAACAGTGGGGGTGAGTGTGGGGGCCAGCACTGCCTGGACCTGAGTTACAAGGAACACTACCACTGTATAGACTGCAGCTTCCATAATGATATATACTCTATCCTCAGGTACAACAGTGGGGGTGAGTGTGGGGGCCGGCACTGCCTGGACCTGAGTTACAAGGAACACTACCACTGTATAGACTGCAGCTTCCATAATGATATATACTCTATCCTCAGGTACAACAGTGGGGGTGAGTGTGGGGGCCAGCACTGCCTGGACCTGAGTTACAAGGAACACTACCACTGTATAGACTGCAGCTTCCATAATGATATATACTCTATCCTCAGGTACAACAGTGGGGGTGAGTGTGGGGGCCAGCACTGCCTGGACCTGAGTTAAAAGGAACACTACCACTGTATAGACTGCAGCTTCCATAATGATATATACTCTATCCTCAGGTACAACAGTGGGGGTGAGTGTGGGGGCCAGCACTGCCTGGACCTGAGTTACAAGGAACACTACCACTGTATAGACTGCAGCTTCCATAATGATATATACTCTATCCTCAGGTACAACAGTGGGGGTGAGTGTGGGGGCCAGCACTGCCTGGACCTGAGTTACAAGGAACACTACCACTGTATAGACTGCAGCTTCCATAATGATATATACTCTATCCTCAGGTACAACAGTGGGGGTGAGTGTGGGGGCCAGCACTGCCTGGACCTGAGTTACAAGGAACACTACCACTGTATAGACTGCAGCTTCCATAATGATATATACTCTATCCTCAGGTACAACAGTGGGGGTGAGTGTGGGGGCCGGCACTGCCTGGACCTGAGTTACAAGGAACACTACCACTGTATAGACTGCAGCTTCCATAATGATATATACTCTATCCTCAGGTACAACAGTGGGGGTGAGTGTGGGGGCCAGCACTGCCTGGACCTGAGTTACAAGGAACACTACCACTGTATAGACTGCAGCTTCCATAATGATATATACTCTATCCTCAGGTACAACAGTGGGGGTGAGTGTGGGGGCCAGCACTGTCTGGACCTGAGTTACAAGGAACACTACCACTGTATAGACTGCAGCTTCCATAATGATATATACTCTATCCTCAGGTACAACAGTGGGGGTGAGTGTGGGGGCCAGCACTGCCTGGACCTGAGTTACAAGGAACACTACCACTGTATAGACTGCAGCTTCCATAATGATATATACTCTATCCTCAGGTACAACAGTGGGGGTGAGTGTGGGGGGTCAGCACTGCCTGGACCTGAGTTACAAGGAACACTACCACTGTATAGACTGCAGCTTCCATAATGATATATACTCTATCCTCAGGTACAACAGTGGGGATGAGTGTGGGGGCCAGCACTGCCTGGACCTGAGTTACAAGGAACACTACCACTGTATAGACTGCAGCTTCCATAATGATATATACTCTATCCTCAGGTACAACAGTGGGGGTGAGTGTGGGGGCCAGCACTGCATGGACCTGAGTTACAAGGAACACTACCACTGTATAGACTGCAGCTTCCATAATGATATATACTCTATCCTCAGGTACAACAGTGGGGGTGAGTGTGGGGGCCAGCACTGCCTGGACCTGAGTTACAAGGAACACTACCACTGTATAGACTGCAGCTTCCATAATGATATATACTCTATCCTCAGGTACAACAGTGGGGGTGAGTGTGGGGGCCAGCACTGCCTGGACCTGAGTTACAAGGAACACTACCACTGTATAGACTGCAGCTTCCATAATGATATATACTCTATCCTCAGGTACAACAGTGGGGGTGAGTGTGGGGGCCAGCACTGCCTGGACCTGAGTTACAAGGAACACTACCACTGTATAGACTGCAGCTTCCAGGTGTTCATCAAGAAGGAGGAGATGGTGCGCCATTACAAGTGGCATAAGAAGAGAGAGGAGTCGCTCCAGCACGGCTTCCTCAGGTTCAGTCCCCTGGACAACTGCACCAAGAAGTTCGGACCCTGCACACACAACGGCAAACAGACACACTATCATTGTCTACAGGTGGGTACTTTACTGAAGTTTACAATATCTTACATGATGAAGGGCATGGTTAGTGTGACATAGGAACCAGACAGTTTCACATAGAAGAACCAGACAGATTCACATAGGAACCAGACAGTTCACATAGGAACCAGACAGTTTCACATAGGAACCACACAGTTTTACAGACAGTTTCACATAGGAGCCAGACAGTTTCACATAGGAACCACATAGTTTCACATAGGAACCAGACAGTGTCACATAGGAACCAGACAGTTTCACATAACAACCTGACAGTTTCACATAGGAATCAGACAGTTTCACATAGGAACCAGACAGGTTCACATAGGAACCAGACAGTTTCACATAGGAACCAGACAGTTTCACATAGTAACCACACAGATTTACATAGGAACCAGACAGTTTCATATTGGAGTCAGACGGTTGCACATAGAAACCATACAGTGTCACATAGGAACCAGACAGTTTCATATTAAGTAACCACACAGATTTACATAGGAACCAGACAGTTTCACATAGGAACCAGACAGTTTCACATAGTAACCACACAGATTTACATAGGAACCAGACAGTTTCATATAGGAGTCAGACGGTTGCACATAGAAACCATACAGTGTCACATAGGAACCAGACAGTTTCATATTAAGTAACCACACAGATTTACATAGGAACCAGACAGTTTCATATAGGAGTCAGACGGTTGCACATAGAAACCATACAGTGTCACATAGGAACCAGACAGTTTCACATAAGAACCAGACAATTCCATGTAGGGTTGTCTTAACTGCCTCCAATAACAAGGTGATCCTGGGTTACTCTGCATTTTCTCCCTCTGTCTGGGAGCAGCAGGACCATTTTAGCCTATATAAGTGGGGCTGAAATTTGGTCTCTTCCCAATTTTCCCCAATTTCGCAGTCTCACGCTTTCTTTTCCCAAAATCAGAAGGCCCAGGCCTTTTCCCATTATTTTTTTTGAAAAAAGCACTGGGCTGATGAAACTAACCTTAAATAATGTTGATGAAGATTTTGTTTTTGAAAAGTTTTCTGTTTTTTCCCTGTGACCTCGACAAAAAGCGTGGTAAGGAATGTAAATCTAAATTAAAAAAAAAATTGAAAGTAATTTACACGCAACAGTTTGTTCAATTCCTAATATAAGGGGCGTCCGTGGCCGAATGGTTAACGTCTCTGACTTGAAATCACTTGCCCCTCACCACTGTAGGTTCGATCCCTCAAGGAGCCTAGGAATCTTTATGTGAGGAAGCTATCCAGCTGGCTTGCGGAACGTCGGTGGTTCTACCCAGGTGCCCGCCCGTGCACGAAAATTGCCCGGAGGGGCACCTGGGGTCTTCCTCCACCAATGGAAGCTGGAAAGTCACCATATGACCTAAGCTGTTGGTGCGACTATAAAATCCAATTCAATCAATCAATTCTTAATATATTTCAGACATTATGTTGTATTAGTTCTCAGTTTTCAGCAACAATCCAAGATTAAGAACCTGTTGCTTTCGACTAGTGTTTAATATTTAAAGGGAAGTAACTCAATGTGAAATTATAGATGTAAAATTGTTAATGAATATTAATGAACGTTTTTGTTCCTGCTTTCAGAGTACTTGTGATAAAGTATATATAAGTACCTCCGACGTACAGATGCATGCAAACTACCACCGCAAAGACTCAGCCATAATGTCCGAGGGGTTCCAAAGATTCCGGGCCACAGAGGATTGTGGGACATTAGCGTGTGCATTCTACGGGCAACGAACAACTCACTTCCACTGTCTCAGATCAGACTGTAGATTTACATTCAAGAACAAGGCTGATATGGGTATATAGATTGTATAACATCATAATCAAGTCTTGAGTTCACAAACCATTCTTGAGAATATTCTTAGACTTATTAAAGCCCAAGTATGCAAATTTTAATGACAAATATTTCTATAAGTTTAAAGGAAAACGTTCATAACAAGCTGCTATGTATAAATATGATAAATACTAATAAATAGCAACTTCATACGATTGTTTGTCTTTGAAGGTCATGGGAATATTTTTGAATGAAATTTGAGTACTTGAGCTCAAGTCTAAGAATAGTCAGAAGAATGGTTGGTGAATTCCAGGCCAGTTCTAGACTTAAATGCTTAATGCAAGTAGAGTCTGTAATGAACCAGTTCAATGTTTTAAGCATTCAGGCAGTTTTAAACAATGATAGTAAATGGCAAATTCCATGAAGCACATTGAAGATTATTCAAAATTAAATCCTTTTTTTTTTCAACAGTAGGCAGGGGCATAGCATGACCAAAATCTCAATTACTCACGGGGATTGGTGCGAGAGGGAGTTGTGGCCTCCCCAGTGAAATTTAAAAAAAATAAATGCTCGTACGTGACTTCTGGTGCATTTTAGGGTCAGGATGAAAGATTTAAATCCTGTCGAAAATACCATTATTCCTAAACATTTCATTCACCTTAGAACTGAATATTATAGTATAATGATTTTTATTGCGTTTTTCGAGTTTTTATTTTTTGAGCCTTCGTTTGAAAAGTTTACTCACGTGAGTAAATGAGTATGGCACGCTACGTGCCTGGTAGGAATGGTGTGAATGTAAATATTCACTTTTAAAGTACAAACATAAATCATGTCAATTACAAGATGTTTTATTTGTATTCAAGTAATTGCATTGTTTGACAATTATGTGATATAGGATAGCCCTTAGCTTATAGACAGGGTTGGCCTATTTGCCTTGACACACTTTTATAATTGGCTAATTGAGTATTAGTAAGTAACAAAGTTTGTGAGATATTTTCGTAAACAAAATATTGATGAGGATTGTAAACATTATTTACTTATCAGGCATGAAACTTCATTGATATGTCTGAAACACTGAAATAGTCTTGCCAGGGGATTCTGGTCTTGCATAATAAATATTTAAATATTTATTTAAAGAAAAATAAAGAAAATTCCTTTAAAATATAGTGTCCAGTTCTGTCCAGTTCAGTGACCAGTAGGGCTTTTTTTCCTTCTATAACAGGAGCCAAAATTAGGCTACTTCACAATTCAAAATTAGTAATTTTTTTTCACAAATGTGGCCGATTTTTTTTCACAATTAAAAATAAAAATAAACTTCTTTTTTTTTTTGGTAAGCAACATTTCCCCATCTAACTTTCTCTCAATATTGTTTTGTTTTGGATACATTTACATTAGAAATTTGATCTAAAATGTACCAAATGCTGAATAATTGTACATTTGTTTTCCCACAAAAACAATGTATGCATGTATTGAGTAATATTGCTTTTCACAATTAATCTTTTAATCATTTTTTCACAAATCAGACAGTTATCACGCTTTTTCCCCCCCCCCCCCCCCACAAAATGACCAGGCTAGGGAGTCTTCACAATTTTTAAGAAAAAAGCCCTGACCAGTATTTCACGGAATAATAAATTCACGGAATAATAAACATGATTTTATTTACAGAGAAGCATAAGAGTTACCACCAGAAGGATGAAGTGCTGGGTCGTGACGGCTTCAAGAAGTTTATGAAATACGAGCAGTGTATGTACCAGACTTGCCGCTACTCCAACGTCAGCAACCATATCCACTGTATCAGATCGGGTAAGTTTGTCTTTGAGTGCTCGGAAATTAACTTAATTTTGAAAGTTATGTATTTCTGCATGTTACTTGCTTTATACTGACAAATAAGATTTTTTTTTCATTGGCTTTGTTCATTATTTAGTCTCCTAAATTGCTGTAACTGTGTCACAGGGTAATTTTATTTTACAAACTTGACAACAGGAAGCCACTTTTGGATTAGATTGGAATAAATCTGGTTGTTACACAATTTCAGGCCAAAAAAGTATGAAATAAATACGTTCAATGACTAAAATGTTTTGGGCATTGGATTCTTTGTGATTATGATATAGAGGTTAAGTCTTAAAAATCCAAAACAGTTTTCATTTATTCCTACAGGATGTGACTATGTTTTACACTCGACTGCCCAACTGTATTCTCACAAGCGGAAGCACGAGAGACGTGACTTCGAGAACGCGTACAAGCGATATCGTGACACACACCAGCCACACACACCACAGCCCATACAACCTGCCAACAACCAAATCCAGACACCGAGAAATTTCTCCTCCATAGGTCAGATTCCGACTTCTGTGATACAGAGTGTAGCCTCATTGACAGGCATAAAACGTCTGGCTGATCATGGTCAAATCGAGCCTTTGGAATTGAAGAAACCGAAATTAGAACCTGGTTCCGACACTGATGCATTGTCCCCAGAAGCATCAAGCGCTCGATCTACCCCGATTGATAAGGGACTGTTGACTCCAAAACGGGAATACGAATCAATGGGGGATGATGACTCCATCATGTCAGAAACATCAGCTGAAAAACGTCAACCATCTAAATTCACTTTCGACGGTGAAGCCGGAATCCAAAAATTCAGTTTTGACAACAAAGAAGGCATAAATCTGAACAACTCATTGACACTTCCAATACCAAGGATGGCGAATGAACTGGCGTTGGCGTCAGCATCACTCCCGACACAGATCCAGCACTTGAAGCCCAACATATCCGGTACCGAGTCTTTCTCATCGCTAAACAGCTCAATGCCTGGTACCCTAACAGGTGCCTTGGTGACCATGAATCCAGGAACTCTGATGACAGTTCGTAGCTCAGGGTTGTCAACGGCACTACAGCCGCCAAAATCTGTGTATACAGAAAGGCGGGAAAAGGATGACTCGTGGAAAACATATCTTGTTAGGTAAGTAGATGTAGTATACTTAATATTGAAATATTGATCATTTGTTTCACAGCACCATTTTTTCTTAATGTTATTAAAAGACAAGAAATACATGTCAGCATATTAATACACAATTTTTTTTGAAATTTGAGATTTATTGTACATGTCTATATGTCTATCATTCTATAAAAATCAATCTCCTTTTGAAAATATCAATTTTATTTAGGACTATGTGTAATATATTTTCTGTATGTTTTCACGTACCATATTCTATTTCTAAGATATACGGCAAATGACCCGTGCAATCCGCGATGCCAGTACCTGTATAAGGACCACTACCACTGTAAGATAGACGGATGCCTCGTCCTGTTCAAGTCCAAAGATGGAGTACGGGAGCATGCCAGGTAAGAGATGCCGTCTGCTTCCTTTACAAGGTTTATTGGGGCCTTAAAGAGTGTACATCAAGCTTTTTGTGGGGTCTAATGTCCGTCTTAAAATTGACAGATAGTGATATTTTCTATTCTAAAAGGCAAAAACATAATGAATAAACTTAAAATGACTCCTTATTTGCAAGGAAATTCTTTCTGCTCAGTAGTATATGCTATCCTAGGTTGTGCACCAAGGTTATTTTACGCCTGATTTCATTTAACATCTATGGTAAATTCTAATTGTATACCTGGATATATATCATATATTATATATTGATTTATTTGACATTTTTATCATGAATTTGAACAATTTTCAAATTTAGATTTTTCTATAAAAAGTTTGATGTACCCTTTTAATATAAAGCTCCAAATCAATGTTAAACAAAAAGCTTTATCTAAGCTCTAATACAGGGTTAGACAAAAGCTTTATTTGGTGAATTTAGTTGCCCCGAAAATACTGCAAACAATCATGCTTTGTCTCTATAGTTGTTTTAATCAAACTGGTTATAAAGTTGTAGAAATTAAAATGATACAACTATAGAATACGGTATCCTAAAACTGACATACTTGTTGCTTTAACAGTTTGCCGGCTACTGACTCGGTAATATGTAATAAATGTTAGTTAATCGTTCAGGATTGCTTCATTTCTCTGTCTGCGGGAACTGATCTGTGTTTTAATGAGAAGTTACACAACAGCTCAATTCAGTTACAGGCCGGTAAATATATAAATATTCTACAATGCCTATATATTTGTAGGTTCCATGAGTTACAAGACCGGATCACACCAATCGCGTACCGGACATACGGGTCATCGGATGCATGTCCAGATACATGTCAGTATAGCGAGACCGAGAAACACTTCCACTGTATTTGGGTAGGTACAGATGTTGCCTGAGAAGTAATTTAAGAAACTAACCCACCAGATAACGTGAAAACTGCACTATAAAACTGTTTATCAGAACTCTATACAGGTGTTCAGGTCATATAATAATGTATATGTAATTGTTGCCAGTTAGAAGTATGTTTATTCATGGGTTCTTAAAATACCCCTGATTGAATATGCTTAAAATGAATTTATGACGCTTCAGTTTTGGGGTTTGGCCTGGCTGGTTGAAATTGTTTATATTGTGATTCTCAAAATATGTAAGTTCTATATATATATACCTCATCGTCAATAGGTTCAGAAATGATGTACAGCTGTTGTAAAATTTGCCTGTTGATGCGGGAATAGGGACATTAACAGGCTCGATAACTGTAGTTTATTTTAGCAACGTTGAGTTTTATTATTGGAGAATAGAGCAACGAAAAATAAACTTGTAAACTACCAATAATACATCAATATAGCATGTATTATCGCGGAAACACCAATATGTTTTCTGGAATAAGAATCCATATAATAAATGGTTCTAGTACGAACTGAAATGTTCCGAATTTAAAGGGACAATGTCCTTAACTTTTAGCCTATAAAACACAAACTAATTACGTTGAAAAACATAAAACACCAACCATTATTGATTATTTACTGATTAAAACCAAGATTGTTTGACAGAATTCAATAGCAGTACAAAAAAAAAAAATTGCTCTCGCGGGTAATAATAATCGAGTGTTGCTACTGACTGAGCTAACCGGGCCAGATGTATTATGTAAGAGATACAATGTATAAAAGCTAATGCACTAATGGATGTCATGTGATCAGCAAAAAATATAAACAAAGTGGGTCCCACATTATTTACAAATAATAAATAAACTTTTTTTTTTAAACTCACGAATGTATTACTACAGGCTTATCTGGGTCTATGGTAACGTTTTCATGTAGACATTTCACTGAATAAAAATCAGACAGTTATTTGGCTATGCTCACTATCTGCTTACTTACGGACAGTGTCCCTTTAATAATACATGAACTATGAATGGTCATCTTTTAAACGTCATTCTTTATCAGACGTTAATAAATAACAACAAAATTCTTTCTATGTTTTGCTAAACTTAATTTTCATGAATTTTGTTTTTTCTAATGGATGAATATAATCATTATAGATTAATTAAGAAAACCAGTTGTCATAGTTACATGTATAAAATTATACATTGTTACGTTTATAAAAAAAACAGCATATTTGAATTTATCTTTTAAATCTTATATTATGCTTAATCTGTTTCAGACTGGTTGCACCCATGTTGTTCCATATGTAGGACCCACATTTGGCAGACTAGAACACTACAGAATACACGAGTATGCACGTGCAGCCGCAGGAAAGTCCTACAGTCGCTCTCCAAAGGGTATGACAACTATCGAAGATAACAGCATGAGGCGACGAGGACGACCACCAAAATATCCAAAAATGGAGTTACCAAAAATACCGAAAGTTGAGCTTACTGATGAAGAAATAAGGCAGTCACATATCATGTTTGATGACTCGGAAATATCTACACAAACTAAAGTAGTAAATGGTTTCCGTATTTTCTCACCAGAAGACCCGTGCCCGGATGACCAGTGCACGTTTATTGGTTCGCTTCATTACCACTGTGCACGGCCACGATGTTTCACTATTACAGATCGCACCGATGTCCTCAATCTTCATGCAAAAGATTTTCATAGTTTCGTAAAAATTATGGAAGGGTTTGAGTTCTTTGATCGTAACGTAAGCTGTCGAAGACTACATTGTCCCAACAACCAAACAAACCGGCATTTTCACTGCACTCGGCCTAAGTGTGATTATTCTTTCATTCGACACAGCACCATGGCTCAACACGATAAAAAGCATTTGTATGCAGACGGTCCTAAATCAGCCTTAGGTCGCGCTAAACTAGACCTTCCAACATCGCCGACAACGTTCCGTCGAGAATTACCTATTATGCCAGCGAATATCAGCTCCATTATGCCGGCAGCCATCAGTACATCGATGCAATCTGCAACACTGTTATCGACTCAAATTAGTCAAGTCACACCGGTGATAACGTCAACTGGAACTCTTATACCTTTCACTGGTATGAACATTCCGTTACTGTTCTCACAGCAAGGGAGCCAACTGTCGGGAATGCCCCGGGGATCAGTCATTATTCCGCAGCAGACGGTCGGTGTACAGCCTGCTAATCTGACCGTTGCCCAGGTGACGCTATCTCAGAATTCCTTTAGCAGTTCTGGGGTCCCCCTGGGTCTCTCCGTCAGTTCCGTACAGGCACTGCCAGCCTCCATCACATCTCCGCAGCACGCGTCCACACTTTCCGCTCCTCTGATTACAGCAAGCAGTGCCGCTATAGCTGTCAGCGCAATTAATAATTCCAAATTGACAAACTCATCAGCTCCGCTCACCGTTCTACTGCAGAGGGGAGTGAATCAAATACCACAGCCAAGCTGGAACGATTTAAAGACCAGGATGCATTATGCTATTTCTCAAAATTGTGGGCGGCCATTTTGTAAGCTTAAGAAAAAAGATCACTTTCACTGTTATGATTGTAATCAAGCATTTTCTGACCCAGCTAGATTGAGATCGCACATCGGAAAGCATGGAATAAAAATCAAACGGCAAGATCAGGGAGATATGCGTATTGCTTCTAGTAAACTTCCCCTTGAAAATGAAAAGAAACTAACAACCACAGTAGAGGGAATAGAAACCGAAGTTGATCAGGATGAAGCAAAGTGTCTAGCAGAAGGGGCAGAAATGACGGGAGATGACAGTGACGCTGATGACGAACTAAAAAGTTCATCTTTGAGCTCATCTTCTCTGAATCTAAATCCGTCAACGTTTTCGGAAATGATATCAAAAGCTCAGGAGCAGAACAAAATGTCACCAGTTATGGGAGCTTCAAGTTCAGGTGATGAAACAAAAGATGATAGCAGCATTCCAAAACTCGACTCGATCTCAGAAACTGACGGAAACCAGTCGGATTCCAGTGATCATAAAATAGACATATCGAGCAGATCGGGGAGGAAGATCACGAAGACAAAACATGAAGGCTTTATGAACAGTGGTGAGATTAACTTGAGTAAGGGCCGAAGGGGTTCTAGTCCTAGAAGCAGTAATGGAAAGGTGTCGATCAAAATTAATGATAGTCCCGTAAATGTAACAAGTCCCAAAATAAGTGTGCCAGTCCCGGTGATGACTGCTACTCGCGGAATTAAAGACGATTCCATTCCAAACGGATATTCGCGATGGCGATATAACGAGGAGTGTTGTTACGCCAAATGTGCGTATCGGCACAGTGTAACTCATTTTCATTGTATCCGAGAAGACTGTGGGTACGGTTTCAGCGATCGCTCTCGTCTGGTGCAACATTCGTTGCGCCACGAACGTATTGACAGCATAACCGGTGGGGAACTGCAGCAGTATCGTATAAACCAGGATTGTGAAAATGTCACTTGTGAACATAACAAAAAAATGTCTCATTTTCACTGTAAGCGTTGCCCGTATTGTTGTACGGACTCCAGTAAAGTACTCACACATAGAAAATATCATGCAAAACTGGACAACATTGCCAATCAAGGATTTCAAAAATACTCGGCCGCCGACGATTGCAGTATAAACATATGTCCGTACTCGCGGAAACAAAATCATTTTCATTGTCTCGTTGATTCGTGTAAGGCAGCGGTTCTTGGACCGGCACAGATGACATCTCATAAAGTGAAGCATTCCGCAGATAGCATCGCAGATAACGAGGATTCTTAAAAAGAACTGTGTTTTTTAAATGCTGGTAAACCTTGTTAATTTAGTTAAAAACGTTATGTTCAATTTTGATAAATATAATGAACAAAAAAAACAAATTCCTTATATATATTAGCTATTTAAATTTTGCTTTGTTTTGTATGTTGTTTTGAATTAGATGGAACTTTTGTATTTAAACAATTATTTTCTAAGAAAGAGCCTAAGACATTCCCTTTATAGTACAAATTGTTTGAATAATATCAAACTATAATTTTACGATTTTCATATACAAATAGTATATTTTCTGCTTGTACTTGTGTGCTCACTGCTGATTTAAATATTTACACATAATTATGTTGTGTTATTGCACTGTTGAATTTAATTTTTTACGATGTTTTATTTGATTACATTTCAGCTATAGCTCAATGCTGATTTGAACTTGAAGTTAAGAGATATGATAAAATGTGTATTTACTTGAAGCTTTTTTCGCCCTGTTGTCAGTTAACCCTTTTGCCACCAAATGTCGTCTGCTAACATTTGAGTTCAAACCATCTGGTGATATTTTATATATAACGCGGAAAATATTCTCAGTGAATGGTGACCAGTGTAAACCCTGATCAGCCTGTACATGATGTACTGGTTGATCTGGGTCTACGTTGGTAGTAAAATGAATGCTTTTGACTGTGGCAGCGAAAGGGTTAAAGAAACTAACCTGCCAAATAATGGCAAAATTACACTACAAAAAACGTTTATCAAAACTATACAGATGTTCAGGTCATATATTAATGTATATGTGCCAATTAAAAGTATAGGTTTGTTAAAATGGGTTCTTAAAATACCCTTGATTGAACATGCGTAAAATGAATTATGAGTTGTTAACTCAGAATTTGACGCTGAAGTTTTGGGGTTTCACCTGGCTGGTTAAAGCCATTGATATTGTTTTTTATAGAGTTCAGATTCGCAGAATATGTAAATTATATATATACCTCGTCGTCAGTAGGTTTAGAGATGGTATACGTATGTTGTAAACTCTGGCTGTTGTTGGCGGGGTAGAGACGTTAACACATAGTTCAAAGAAATAAGCCCCGTGTGATTCCGGGGGCCCAGTTTGGTTACAGGGCAAAGAATAGGGCCACTGCAGATCCCGTTTAAGGGGAAGGCAGAGGGGTAGAACCCCACTCCAAATTCATGTTCATTTTATCATTTTTTGTTCATGCTCATTAAAGGTCTTTATCATGACCCGTGCATTGTTTCAGGTGCCATCTCGCTCATATCACTAGAGCAGTGGCAGAAAAACTATAACGTGGCTCCAGAGTAAATGGAGAGTCTACAATAGAATTTGCAGCAACTCTGCAGTTCAGAGTGAGAAGGTTCTAGGCCCGTTCTCCATATTTTATCTCGATGTAAATAGAGGATGAGCCTGGCATTTTCATCCCTGTTTTGCGCCATATAACCTTTCTTGTGTTGGTGTGCCGTAAAACCCCAATTCAATTCAATTCAAAGAGATAAGCTTCTCACTTGAGTATTGTTTTTTCACTGCTGTCAATTTAGATTTGTTCTGGATTTGATATGTGGTTTTCACTGCTGATAAAAAATAGTTTAGTTATATTTAAATCAAAGTTCTTCTAAGTTTATGGAACCCCGATGATTCTGTTAAATACACATACTTAATTGCATGAGGGTTTTAACATTGTCAAGACAGCGCCTCTGTGGTTGCATTGTAAACCTTCTCGCCTCTCACCTTTGTGGGTTTGAATCCCACTGGGAGCTCAACTTGTGAGAAAGTGTCAGATCTTATAGATGGCGGGAGGTATACAGTACTGGTTATACCCAGGAATAAATGGGTGGTCTGCCTCCATCACAAAAAATCGACCGTCATACATAGCGTAAGATGTGCCATTAAACACCAAACAAACATTGTCGGACATACCTTGAAATAAACATGAGGGTGTGTACATCCATAAAACTTATTAGTCAACACATTCCCACACGAAGATTGTACAACATTTCGGGCTGGATACATTCCTTACTTGTGCTAGGCCTGTTCAAATTCCATTCCTAAACACATTCCACTGCATTGAGGACTGTAATGGATTTTTCACGGAAGCCATTTGTTTTAGTTTTATACTATGTTTAGGGGCAATTTACCAAACAAGAACAAAAACCTGAAGAAAAAAACCTCTGTTTTTCGCTTTTGCATGAATACATTCCATTTGATATACATTCTGCAGAGAATCAGACGTGTTTTTTTTTATCTGCACACATTTATTTATTGTTACATAGTACAAGTTTATACTGCTGAAAAATGTACTGCTGTATTTTTTTTATCTGCTCACATTCCAACTGAATACAAATGTAGTACCGTATTTGTGCATTGTTACTTTACACACAGCTTACACTGCTGAGAAAAGTGCTGTTGTCGTTGATGTTGGCGCGACACAAATTTGTTATAACAGTTTTAATGAAAATTATTGTACAAATGTGGTTCTTTAAGTGTATTTCAGAGTTGAGATGTGAGATGTTAGGGTATAGATTATTTGTTATTGATCACTTACTAGGTAGATAAGCTATGCATATATTTTATTGATTGTCTATTTTTACTCATACAGAACATTCCAGTCATAAACTATAACAGTGTATATAAATTATTTGTAAATTTTGTTTCATAAAAAAATTATTGTCACAAAAATTATAAAAAATATTTGTGTGGAAAAATGTTTGTGCTTAAAATGTTTGAGTAACCAGTTAATTGTACAACACATTAAGGGAAGTAAGTTGTATAATGGGGTTGTTAAATATTGAAGTTCTCTCCCATTTGGAAGAAATAAAAATGGAGTGCTCTCCCATGTCGAGGTAGGTTAATTAAATAAAGTCTGTTTATTTTCAGACCGCATTTTTTCAACAGAAAGTATCAAGTGAATGAATGTAAATATATTGTTGTGGCGGATGATTTTAAGCATGGTCATATGCCTTATCTTTAGCCGCGTAAAAGTTGTCGTAAACCAAGCCCTTCTGGGCTTTTGATATTTGTTCAGTGTGTATCTTGCGAACTGTCCCACCGATATATTTGTAAAGTTTATTCTATAAAAATTATTTTCACATGTATGTAAGTATTACATAGTCATTACAAGCTTTATGTAAACAAAGAAAATTACTGAGATTGTTTTAATGTTTTTTTTAGACATGCTCAGTTTTTCAGAGAAAAGAAAGTAAAGCAACAGATATTTTGACGGTTATTAAGGAAATATGACGTCAAAATGTGACATCATGTTAAGTCAAAATGTGATGGCATGTTACATCAAGATGTGACATCATTTTGTGTCAAAATATGACGTCATGTTACATCAAAATGTGACATCGTGACGCCAATACAAGTAATTTATTTTGCCCAATGATGTATATTTAAACGGCATAGTTTGTTTCGCATCACTATTTAAGCATGAAATGCAGCGATGTGTGCGTGATAAGGCATAATTGTCTCAGTGAAGACCTAGTCATAATATTAATTTATAATTGTATTTTAATCATTTCTCGGATCAGTAAACTACAGCACGGGCCTTTGTATTTGTGAAAATCTGTTTAAACATCATTTAACATGAAACAAATAATCATTAATGGCATGTGTAGATATTCCTACCTGCTATTCGTACATGCATTAAACATTTTTAGTTTAAGTGATTTAAATATAGGATAGAGGCTATGAAGAGGAAAACATTTTACCATTAAGAAACTGAAAGTGAGGGCGCGTAGCGATCAACCCCGGTTTTTAACAGTGAAGATTACTCTATAGCTTTCTGTCCGATTGTGTTTACCCAAATATTTTCTATTGATTTCATATGTTCTATTTATAGATCAGGATCTTCATGATTAAGTGGCTGTTGAAAAATAGGGGTAGTAAATCTTTGTTGTGTTGGTGCCCTGTAAAACCCAGTTAAATCTCCATGAAAAAATGTAGTCAGTTTTTGGAATTATGAGCCATCTGATTGGTTTAAAAGTAGGGTAAACACTGAAACGAGTTCAAAGGCCTGTGGTTAGAGATATATAGTATTACTAAGCTGTGAAGTGTTAATGTGTAGATGATACCATTAATAATGTGTAGAGAAATGAACGTGTATATATTATAGTCCATATTTATTCACGATTTTGAGTGCAAGATTATATATTAAACCTGATAATGAATAGTGTAACTGGTCGTGTTGGATGTATTTGAACTGTATTAGCTGACACATGGAAATCAGAATGTTGTAAGTCAGTCATATTTAAACTGTAGCTGCTCCGTCTCTCATGTGTTTATTTAGTTTATGTATTGTGATCACGCTGGTATATGAGTAGCCTATCACAAATCATAACTTTTAAACCAGGACATTTTTTTATTTTTATTTTCTATATAGACAGATAAAAGAGGTGTTAAAACACCGGTCATTGTTATATTCCCTATTCTCTATATATGCAGAAGATTTATTCAGTATTTATGATTAACCCTTAATCTGCTACATATATATAATGGACTGTTCTTTCTTTGAATTAAGACCATTCCATTTATGTGACAAAGAGTTACTCGCAGGCTAATCTGGGTTTATAATGGACGCAAGGGCTGTTATAGTCATGCTTAGTGGGTTAAGGGTTAATACGACACATGTTGAAGCTTGTTCAGTTGTCTGTCAAGTAGACTGGTTACTGGTTACTTTAAATGTCGTGTAAAAGTTGTTCTAATTTCACAGTCTTGTTAAAACCATTTGTAAACATAGACTAAATGGTGTTTCATTGTTAGTGCTTTTTGTGCCTGTGTGTGTGCCCATGTGTGCGTGCATTTAAAAGTCTGTTAAATCATTTTAAAATTATTCTGTATTTAGTTAAATTTATTGGTTTCAAGAAACTCATTACTCATTGAGATACAAACAGTCTTAATCTGTCTCTCACAGCAATTTAAATGTTCAGTCATTTCTCAGAACATACTGAGTTACATCATAATGGCATACCAGGATGTGATGTCATAATATCAGAAAGTGATGTCATGATAGAAACCACCAAATGAAAATATGAATGAAGCATGCTGATTGGTCGAGTGAAAAAACTTGGACCAATGAAACCAGTTAATTTAAAACTCTTTACATTCTCAGAACTCATCCAGGTTTTACTTGACATTGAGTAATGAGGTCTCTCACAGCAATTTAAATGTTCAGTCATTTCTCAGAACATACTGAGTTACATCATAATGGCATACCAGGATGTGATGTCATAATATCAGAAAGTGATGTCATGATAGAAACCACCAAATGAAAATATGAATGAAGCATGCTGATTGGTCGAGTGAAAAAACTTGGACCAATGAAACCAGTTAATTTAAAACTCTTTACATTCTCAGAACTCATCCAGGTTTTACTTGACATTGAGTAATGAGGTTCTTGAAACCCAGAAACACAAAATTCTAATAATGAAATAATTTTAAAATGATTTAGTAGACTTTTTAAGTGTAAAGAAAAAAACAAGAATTTCAAAAGTAAGTGTTGCAGTCCTATAGCACCCCAGTTACGTTATACGATGTACTTCCATTATACGACGTACCTTCGTTATACAAAGTTCTTCCATCATAATTATGATTTACTTCAATTTTAAAGGGACACATGGCAATCTTGATTTTTTTATATGCCCGTAGGGACGTATTATTTTGTGGCATTGTCCGTCTGTCTGTCAATCCGTCTGTTAACTTTTACCTGACGACTGAATGAAAGGTCTACAACAATGAAACTTTGTAAACATACCAGCCAGTAACTACATCTGTTAAAGGCCCATAACTCTCTGGTTAATATTTTTTTAGTTATAATTCCTCTTTAAAAAAGGTTTAACCTGGAACTTAACCTTGCCAACGACGGGTGTATATGCCCGGCTAGGCCGTGCTCTTGTTTTAAAACTCGCAGCTTCACATTAGTTGAATATTTGACAAAATTATTAACACTATTTGTGTGACTAGTTCAAAGCAGATTGCTTTTGTATGTTTACTAACTGTTGATTATATTACTAAGTGTTGATTATATTTCACCATAATATATTAACACCTAAGGTAGGATAATGAACAATTGAAAACTGCACATTTTATTACCTTTTGTTTTCCCCCTGTGTGGTTGACGGGGTAGAATACAACCACTGCAAATCCCGCTAGAGGCAGAGGGGTAGGACCCCACTTTCGTGTTCATTTTGTCATTTTTTATCATGCTCATTCAAGGTCTTCATCATGACGCCACATATGAAAACATGGAAACGTTGCTCATTGGAAACAGAGTGTTTATTATAGAATTTGTTGCAACTCTGCAGGTTAGAAGGTTCGAGGCCCATTCTCCATACTTTATCTTGATGTAAATGGAGGATGAGCCTGGATTGTTCATTCCTGTTAGACGCTATATAACTTTTCATGTGTTTTCATGTGTTGGCGCGTCGAAAAACCCAATTCAATTCAGTCACCTTTTATTTAAATATAAGCATGCAGGCTTAAAGTCAGAATGATGCTAGATGAATTAATCAATGTTGATTTTAATGCCGGATAAATCCATTCCAGAATCTGTCGGGCTTATACCTTTACCTCCGTGGCCGAATGGTTAACGACGTTGCATTGTAAACCTTCACCTCTCACAGCTGCGGGTTCGAATCACACTGGGAGCTCGACTTGTGAGTGAGGAAGTGTCGATTCTTACGGATGGTGGGAGGTGTTCAGTACTGGTTCTACCCAGGAAAAGTGGGTGGTCTAACTCCATCACTAAAATCGACCGTCATATAAAATTATAACCTCACGTGTTGAAAATTACGTAAAAACATCATACAATACAAAAAGTGGAGGGACTATAAAACTGAGAACTACACACACGCTGAATAAATACATCAATATTGCCGAGTGCCCCTTTAATGGTAACAGATCTCATTATTATTGATGTGTTGACAAAGCTTAGAGCAAAACATTGCTTGAAAGTTAATATTTGTGTTGTTTATAACTTGTAATTTCAGGTGTTAGTTGTATTTTCTAACCGCAATAAAAGATTATTGTTTATTTCTAACAGCTTGTTTGTGGTTTAATTCTTATAACACGTAAAATAATAAGTGTTCTTTACATTTTTTGCTGTAGTATGAAAGTATGTGAATAGTGCGATTTTATTAAAGTGTTACGATAATTGTTTTTAAATTTAAAAGAGTCATCATGGTCATAGTGTGTATTGTTTGGATGTAACAGGGCAGACATTCTCTGAAAAAAATTCTTGCGATACAATTAGAAAATATTTATGGTATATACACATGTACATGGAGTGAGTTTATTATGTCAAGCGTACACGTGTACATGAAGTCAGTTTATTGTGATATTTGTCCAGCTAGTCTACAAGCAGTTTCAGTATTAGAAACCAATGTTGTAATGTGATCCTAGAAACCAATGTCGTAATGTGATCTGTTCATCTTTAGCAACAACTACAGAGCTGTACATATGGTCGACATCATCTTATTTTATATAGAATCATGCCATGTGTACTGCTCTGGAAAGTCCATAGTTTGTATATGAAATGGCACTTTTGTCACGCCAAAGTTTTCTTAAAAGTCATAAAATTGAAATCATGCATATTTTAAAATGATAATGGCTTAACTAGTCCTTTAACCCTTAACCCCCTACATATATATAATGGACTGTTCTTTCTCTGAATTAAGACCATTCCATTTATGTGACAAAGGGGTGTTGGGAGAAAATGACTGATCAGCAGCCAGACATTGTAAACCTGATCGGCCTGCGAGTACTCGCGGGCTGATCTGGGTTAGCAGTGGACGAAAGGCTATTATAGTTGTGTTAACATGGTTAAGGGTTAATATTTTGTGCAAAGTGAACAAATACAGATAAAACCGTCCACCAGTGTCGCTTACCAACGAAGTCTCGCAGCAATATTTGTGCCTAAAAACTTGTTTATTTTTTATAAAATGTAATGCAAGTATATATATTATTTATAAAAGTTCATTTATCTTGTCATGTTGACAAAATCCAGTCCCATCATCTGCGTAATTGTGCCATCACTTTGGTATTTAACATGATAATTGTTAGCTTCTTATTAAAGTTTAAGATGGTAAAACATCAATTATTATATTAAAATACAATTTCACTCATTATTTGTTTCAAGTATTAAATCGCCCCACTCATCTCGTAAAGCTAAATACACATCTATGTAAGGTGTTGGTACATTAACTTGTCAGCCGAGTTGAATTGGGGTTATATATATAAAAAGGTTATATGGCGCCGACAGAAAATGAACATTCCAGGCTCACACTCCATTTATATCTAGATAAAAATGTCAATGGAGAATGAACCTGGAGTGTTCATTCATAAGTAGGTCAGAGTTATATCACTTGGAATTTTCCGCCCCAGATTTATTTAATTTTTGCTGACAATGTCCGTCTTGTATTGTGGTGCCTAGCTTCATGTAGCCTACCGGCCCGGCAATGCTTTACATGAATATTATTAGCCAATTTTCCCTCATATATATTATGCAACATCCATGTGTATGCATAAGATCTCCGATTTAATTATTTAAAAAAAAATACAAAGTAGGTCGTATTAACTCACGTAGGATTTCAAGCTCAGAAGATTATCATATTTAATTTTTGACAGGCAAAATGACCCGTTTTATGAGTATTTTGAAGATTGACATGAAATCAGTCCAACTTTATTTTATATTTTATTTAAGTAATTTTCAATTCAGTTTGTATATGTTACCAACATATTTTAATTGAAACATTTTACTATTTACCCACCTTGCACAGATGGAATTTGTTCTCACGTCGTACTCACGGTATACTTCATTTCATTTCACTAAAGTTTTTTTTTTAATTTTCAGAAACATACATTTTATGTTTCACATATAAGAATATTGCATCATCGTTGGTAACTAAGGTAACGAGCCTATACATGTATTCAGAGAATTTATTTGGTTAAATATTATATTTTCATGATTTGTGTCTCTTAAATGAATTATTTTATTCTTTTATGATTTGATTTTTGCCAGTATAGATATACTGCTAAAAAATAAACAGAATTTATGCAATGGTGGTGTTTGTATTTTTGTTTAATATTCCATTTTATCTAGGTACTCCCATGTCAATATATGTGTATATTGCATACGCATTTGCAAGCGTCGTTACATTCAATGTAACAGGAAACGTCAATATTCGCCCATATTGACGTGTAGTAGTCATATTGGGTGTCTAATGTATACTCTTTCTGTCGCGTGACGTAAACAATGTTGATTTCATTGTGAAAATCCCACGATGTAACGACAGTATGTTTAATTCAAATCAATATATTTTATGAAAATTAAATTTTAAAATTTACTATTTTGTTCTTATTCTTCATTTTTATATTAACAAGAGGTCAATGACCTTGAAGCTCTACTGATAGTTTTTGATAGCTAGGTGATCAGCATTCCTGTGAAGTTTCATAAAATGATGTGAAGTAGTTTCAGAGGAGTAGTCGCTACAAGTTGAAGTTTTTACTATATAATTCTAGGTAAACAAAGATGGCCACTGGCAGCCATGTTTATTGTTGAATCAAAATAATTTTCGACAAGGATCAACATCTTGTCATGCTGATATCAATATCACTTAAACTTTTCAAGAAGTAGTCGCTACAAATTGTTTTTAAAAAAATCTGATTTTAGCCATTTCCGGCCGACATAAACAAATTCTGGGATCAATAAGATATCAAGAGCAACATTCCTGTAAAATTTCATAAAAATGTGTCGAGTAGTTTCAGAGGAGTAGTCGCTACAAGTTTTTACTATATAAATCCATGTAAACAAAGATGGCCGCTAGCGGCCATGTTTAAAGTTGCATCGAAAAAATTTCGACAAGGATCAACATCATGTCATGTTGATCATTTTAGAAAATGTCCCATATCAATATCACTTACAGTTTTCAAGAAGTAGTCGCTACAAATTTATTTATTTTAAATCTATTTTTAGCCGCGGTGGCCATTTTGAATTTCCGGCCAGCCTAAAATTTTGCTAGGATCAACTATTTTTAGCTGTGGTGGCCATCTTGAATTTCTGGCCGATCTGAAATTTTGCTAGGATCAATTACACATCAAGACCAACATTCCTGTAAAGTTTCATGAACATCCGCCAAGTAGTTTCAGAGGAGTGGTCGCTACAAGTTTTTACTATATAACTCTATGTAAACAAAGATGGCCGCTGGCAGCCATGTTTAACGTCGAATCAAAACGATTTTTGACAACGACCAACATCATGTCATACTGATCATTTTAGAAAAAGTCCCATATCAATATCACTTATAGTTTTCAGGAAGGAGTCGCTACAAACTTGTATTTTAAAAATCTATTTTTAGCTTTGGCGGCCATCTTGGATTTCACATCAACATGAATTTTTGCTAGGATCAACTAGACTTCATGGGCAACATTTCTGTAAAGTTTCATGAATATCCATTCAGTAGTTTCAGAGGAGCTGTCGCTACAAATAAAAGTTTACGGACAGACAGACGGATACCCCACTCAGTCATCCACTCAGTCATCATTACGATGTCATCTTGTATCAGTGGACTAAATGCTCACCTTCATAGAGCTGTCCCACTGGAATACCAAGCTGTGAACACGTGATATGATACCCCACTCAGTCATCATTACGATGTCATCTTGTATCAGTGGACTAAATGCTCACCTTCATAGAGCTGTCCCACTGGAATACCAAGCTGTGAACACGTGATATGATACCCCACTCAGTCATCATTACGATGTCATCTTGTATCAGTGGACTAAATGCTCACCTTCATAGAGCTGTCCCACTGGAATACCAAGCTGTGAACACGTGATATGATACCCCACTCAGTCATCATTACGATGTCATCTTGTATCAGTGGACTAAATGCTCACCTTCATAGAGCTGTCCCACTGGAATACCAAGCTGTGAACACGTGATATGATACCCCACTCAGTCATCATTACGATGTCATCTTGTATCAGTGGACTAAATGCTCACCTTCATAGAGCTGTCCCACTGGAATACCAAGCTGTGAACACGTGATATGATACCCCACTCAGTCATCATTATTCTGACACCGGGTCGACCAATCCTAGCACTACTCATTATAACAATCTATTAATTCATTTTAGAATGATTGTATTATTAGAATTTTGTGTTTCTGGATTTTAAGAAGCTCTTTCAAGTACAAATTCCATGAGTTGTGAGAATAGAATGAGGTTTAAATTAACTGGTGTCATTGGTCCAATTGATTGTTTCTATCATGACACCACTTTCTGGAATTATGACATCACATCCTGGTATTATGACATCACATCATGCTATTATGATGCAACTCAGTATGTTCTGAGAACATAATGAGTGTTTAAATTGCTGTGAGAAACAGATTAAGACTGTTTGTATCTCTCAATGAGTAATGAGCTTTTGAAATCAAGAATCATAAAATTCTAAATAGAAAATAATTCTAAAATGATTTAATTAATAGACTGTTTTATATGTTAACATCAAGCATGGGAGCAATAAGCAGGGTGGTATCTGACCTGAAATGCATGCATATATAGGCCCGACAATCTTGTGGGGTCCAGTGGCTTTTTTTTTAAACTTAACTATGAAGTGATGCATTTTGGCGTATATCCGACAGATAACTTGTTTGGTATTTAAAAAATATTTGTTGGACAAATTTGAGAATTAACATTAATTTTGACAAAGGTGAATTACCTACTGTAAAATAAAATTAAAAAAATGTTGACCCTTAACCCCCAACCTCCTCTGGCTTCAGTTTTTATAGCATTTTTGGACTTTTTATTTTTTTCATTTTTCAAATTGATGTATAGGCCCGGGCCTATATGGCCTAATAGCAGCAATGCTGATGATAAGTACCATTGTTATGAAGTCTTTGGTGTGTCCCGGCCGGGGATTAAATCCCCACTCTCCCACATGGAAGGTGGTATGACCCGGCCGGGGATTAACCTCCCACTCTCCCACATGCAAGGCGGTGTGACCCGGCCGAGGATTAAAACCCCACTCTCCCACTACGGCGGTGTAACCCAGTGGGGATTAAACCCACACTCTCCCACATGCAAGGCGGTGTGACCCGGCTGGGGATTAAACCAACACTCTCCCACTTGCAAAGCGGTGTGACCCGGCCGGGGATTAAACCCCCACTCTCCCACATGCAAGGCAGTGTGACTCAGCTGGGGATTAAACCCACTCTCCCACATGCAAGGTGGTGTGCCCCGGCCGGTGTTTAAACCCACTCTCCCACATGCAAGGCGGTGTGCCCCGGCTGGGGATTAAACCCACTCTCCCACATGGAAGGCGGTGTGTCCAGGCCGGGGATTAAACCCATACTCTCCCACATGCAAGGCGGTGTGCCCCGGCTGTGAATTAAACCCCCACGCTCACACATGCAAGGCAGTCTGCCCCGTCAAGGGATTAAACCCACTCTCCCACATGCAAGGCGATGTGCCCCAGCTGTGAATTAAACCCCCACTCTCACACATGCACAGCGGTGTGACCCCGCTGGGGATTAAACCCACTCTCCCATATGCAAGGCAATCACTCTGCTACTAATGATGTCATTGTGTAAATAAACATTCAAAATATAAGTAATTGGCAACGTCAACTCACAAATGTCAATGATATACAAGAAAAAGAATCAATCCTAGGTATACAGTGAAGATAGTGAAATTCCAACCCTCCATGTAACTCTAAATTGTAACCGTGGCAGAGGCTCCATTTGGATAACTAGAAGGGTGTTCCTGCCAGCAAGAATAACAAAACTATCAAATTTGAAGACAGGGAGTGCAATCCTTCATGAATTATGGAGATTTTTTAAATTGTTAAAATTTATGAAAAGGGGCATAACTCTGCATTGGATATTGATTAGGAAAAACTGTATAAAGTTTCAAGACCACAGGTCAATATTTTGCCAAGTTAGGTTGCAGGTTTAAGTTTTATGAAAAGGAACACAACTCTCCCAAAATGAAAGTCAGAGTTATAGGTCATGAGTTATAACATTCCTTGGGGCAAGATAAATATGTGTGTGAAGTTTCATGAGCATAGGTCAAATAGAGTTATGGCTAAGGTTAGGTTGCATGTTAATGTGTAAACATTTGGTCGGTCATTAATATTGACCTACTTTTGGTGGAAACATACTGCTGTCGTTGATTAGTTTAAACTTATTTATTTTACGTCGATTGCAACGAAAGCTCTTTGAACTTATTTGAATCACTCTCGATGTCTTCCTGGGTATAACCAGTACTAAGCAATGCAGATAAAGTGTCTTGCTCAGGGACGCAACGCATATGGCAATGACGGGAATCGAACCCACGACTTTTGGATCATGGGTCCAACGCTCTCCCACTAGACCACAGCGTCATTGATCAAGTATGTATGATGGTTAAAAGCTGTATGGCTTTTGGTATCTCACTAATGGACTTAATCAAAAACTTGAATGTAAAATATTAACATATATTTATAAAGTGCAAAAAGTAGGTGAAGGTCACTGATATTTACTGCGTTTTGGTACGAACATACAGTTTTCATTTAGATGTAAACATGACAGTGTGAAGTTTGAAAGCTCTATGGATTCCCATGTCTGAGAATGTATTTTAACAAAACTGGAAATTTGTCCATGGGTCTCGGATGCCCCCACCCACCCTGAAAACGATCTGCGAAAAGCGTAACATTTGACGAAAAAAGGGCCGTAACTCAAGTAATACATGGTCGATTTTGATTCTAAAGCAATATGCACATCTTGACATCATAGGTAAGCATCCTATAAAGTTTCTAAACAATCGACGGACAACTGTGAAAAGGAGATAGACACACAACTTTTTCGGGACGGACAGAAATTCGGACGAATGTGGCCAACACTATATGCCACCTCATCATTCAATGGTGGGGGCATAAAAACTTGAATTGAATTGAATTGGGTTTTAAGGCGCACCGACACATGAAAAGGTTATATGGCGCCTGACAGGCATGAACATGCCAGGCTCATCTTCCATGTACATCGAGATAAAATATGGAAAATGAATATAAAACTTTTCTGGAAGAATGGACAGACCGGAGTAACACTATGCCTGCTGCATTTGTGTGGCCGAGCATAAAAAACAACAGCTTTTTGAACATCGGTGTCACCATGTTTCTGCATTGAATACAGTGTAATTAAAGATGAATTGCCACCCTTTTTGTAGTATTATATATCAACTCTTAAACATCATATAAAATTTCTTGATAGTCCTAGAGAGAAACATATATTTAAATCTGCTACTAAGTTGTATGTAACAATAAGCATGACTTGCATGACGTAGAACTACGTGACTGCACGGGGAAATGAGGTAAATTGTATAGCTGCACAATTATTGCCAGATAATTGATAAATACATTTACCTGTGGATTAATTTACCTGTTTAAAGTTTCTACGTCACCAAATAAAATCTTATTCTCGTTTTTCAGATATTGCAATGTGTGAAATATAAATATCTATTGTCGTGTATTGATTTCGATTTAAATAAACAAACATGTTCATGAAACAAAACTTTAAGGAGAGAGACATACAGAGGAATGTGGGTGATATAAACTACTGGTACATAGGGATCTTACAAAGGTGATATAAACTACTGGTACATAGGGATCTTACAAAGGTGATTTGTAGCATGGTCGGTGACATTTCCTTTGATGAATGCAGAGCATTAAATCGTTTAATTTGGGGTAACTAAAGGGGCGTGGCTATACCGTTCTACAACTACCGGATATTGGAATTTAGAGTACAGTCACTATGACGTCACAGTGTTACTAAGTACACCATGCTACAAAAAAGATAGAGTCTGTCTCAGCTCGTTGGTTATTTAAACACCTCTATGGGCTACGCCCATCTCGGTGTTTAAATAAGCCATCTTGCTGAGACCAGACTCTATCTATTACATAAACTACTGGTACATAGGTATCTTACAAAGGTGATATAAACTACTGGTACATAGGGATATTACGAAGGTGATATAAACTAATGGTACATAGGGATCTTACAATGCTATAAACTACTGGTACATAGGGATCTTACAAAGGTGATATAAACTACTGGTACATAGGGATCTTACAATGCTATAAACTACTGGTACATAGGGATCTTACAAAGGTGATATAAACTACTGGTACATGGGGATCTTATAATGGTGATATAAACTACTGGTACATAGGGATCTTACAATGCTATAAACTACTGGTACATAGGGATCTTACAAAGGTGATATAAACTACTGGTACATGGGGATCTTACACTGCTATGAACTACTGGTACATGGGGATCTTATAAAGGTGCAATAAACTACTGGTACATAGGGATCTTACAATGCTATAAACTACTGGTACATAGGAATCGTACAATGCTATAAACTAATGGTACATGGGGATCTTACAATGCTATAAACTACTGGTACATGGGGATCTTACAATGCTATAAACTACTGGTACATAGGGATCTTACAATGCTATAAACTACTGGTACATGGGGATCTTATAAAGGTGATATAAACTACTGGTACATGGGGATCTTACAATGCTATAAACTACTGGTACATGGGGATCTTATAAAGGTGCTATAAACTACTGGTACATAGGGATCTTACAATGCTATAAACTACTGGTACGTAGGAATCTTACAATGCTATAAACTACTGGTACATGGGGATCTTATAAAGGTGATATAAACTACTGGTACATGGGGATCTTACAATGCTATAAACTACTGGTACATAGGGATCTTACAATGCTATAAACTACTGGCACATAGGGATCTTACAATGCTATAAACTACTGGTACATGGGGATCTTATAAAGGTGATATAAACTACTGGTACATAGGAATCTTACAATGCTATAAACTACTGGTACATGGGGATCTTATAAAGGTGATATAAACTACTGGTACATGGGGATCTTACAATGCTATAAACTACTGGTACATAGGGATCTTACAATGCTATAAACTACTGGTACATAGGGATCTTACAATGCTATAAACTACTGGTACATGGGGATCTTACAATGCTATAAACTACTGGTACATAGGGATCTTACAATGCTATAAACTACTGGTACATAGGGATCTTACAATGCTATAAACTACTGGTACATGGGGATTTTACAATGCTATAAACTACTGGTACATGGGGATCTTATAAAGGTGATATAAACTACTGGTACATAGGAATCTTACAATGCTATAAACTACTGGTACATGGGGATCTTATAAAGGTGATATAAACTACTGGTACATGGGGATCTTACAATGCTATAAACTACTGGTACATAGGGATCTTACAATGCTATAAACTACTGGTACATAGGGATCTTACAATGCTATAAACTACTGGTACATGGGGATCTTACAATGCTATAAACTACTGGTACATGGGGATCTTATAAAGGTGATATAAACTACTGGTACATGGGGATCTTATAAAGGTGCAATAAACTACTGGTACATAGGGATCTTACAATGCTATAAACTACTGGTACATAGGGATCTTACAAAGGTGATATAAACTACTGGTACATAGGAATCTTACAATGCTATAAACTACTGGTATATAGGGATCTTACAAAGGTGATATAAACTACTGGTACATGGAGATCGTATAATGGTGATATAAACTACTGGTACATAGGGATCTTACAATGCTATAAACTAATGGTACATAGGGATCTTACAATGCTATAAACTACTGGTACATAGGGATCTTACAAAGGTGATATAAACTACTGGTACAAGGGGATCTTACAAAGCTATGAACTACTGGTACATGGGGATCTTATAAAGGTGCAATAAACTACTGGTACATAGGGATCTTACAATGCTATAAACTACTGGTACATAGGAATCGTACAATGCTATAAACTACTGGTACATGGGGATCTTACAATGCTATAAACTACTGGTACATAGGGATCTTACAATGCTATAAACTACTGGTACATAGGGATCTTACAATGCTATAAACTACTGGTACATGGGGATCTTATAAAGGTGATATAAACTACTGGTACATGGGGATCTTATAAAGGTGCTATAAACTACTGGTACATAGGGATCTTACAATGCTATAAACTACTGGTACATAGGAATCTTACAATGTTATAAACTACTGGTACATGGGGATCTTATAAAGGTGATATAAACTACTGGTACATGGGGATCTTACAATGCTATAAACTACTGGTACATAGGGATCTTACAATGCTATAAACTACTGGTACATAGGGATCTTACAATGCTATAAACTACTGGTACATGGGGATCTTATAAAGGTGATATAAACTACTGGTACATAGGAATCTTACAATGCTATAAACTACTGGTACATGGGGATCTTATAAAGGTGATATAAACTACTGGTACATGGGGATCTTACAACGCTATAAACTACTGGTACATAGGGATCTTACAATGCTATAAACTACTGGTACATGGGGATCTTACAATGCTATAAACTACTGGTACATGGGGATCTTACAATGCTATAAACTACTGGTACATAGGGATCTTACAATGCTATAAACTACTGGTACATGGGGATCTTACAATGCTATAAACTACTGGTACATGGGGATCTTATAAAGGTGATATAAACTACTGGTACATAGGAATCTTACAATGCTATAAACTACTGGTACATGGGGATCTTATAAAGGTGATATAAACTACTGGTACATGGGGATCTTACAATGCTATAAACAACTGGTACATAGGGATCTTACAATGCTATAAACTACTGGTACATAGGGATCTTACAATGCTATAAACTACTGGTACATGGGGATCTTACAATGCTATAAACTACTGGTACATGGGGATCTTATAAAGGTGATATAAACTACTGGTACATGGGGATCTTATAAAGGTGCAATAAACTACTGGTACATAGGGATCTTACAATGCTATAAACTACTAGTACATAGGAATCGTACAATGCTATAAACTACTGGTACATGGGGATCTTACAATGCTATAAACTACTGGTACATGGGGATCTTACAATGCTATAAACTACTGGTACATGGGGATCTTACAATGCTATAAACTACTGGTACATAGGGATCTTACAATGCTATAAACTACTGGTACATGGGGATCTTACAATGCTATAAACTACTGGTACATAGGGATCTTACAATGCTATTAACTACTGGTACATAGGGATCTTACAATGCTATAAACTACTGGTACATAGGGATCTTACAATGCTATAAACTACTGGTACATAGGGATCTTACAATGCAATAAACTACTGGTACATAGGGATCTTACAATGCTTAAACTACTGGTACATAGGGATCTTACAATGCTATAAACTACTGGTACATGGGAATCTTATAAAGGTGATATAAACTACTGGTACATAGGGATCTTACAATGCTATAAACTACTGGTACATGGGGATTTTATAAAGGTGATATAAACTACTGGTACATAGGGATCTTATAAAGGTGATATAAATACTGGTACATAGTGATCTTACATAGATGATATAAACTACTGGTACATAAGGATCTTACAAAGATGATATAACTACTGGTACATAGGGATCTTACAAAGGTCATATAAACTACTGGTACATATTTAAGAACAACTCAACATTATCATTTTCACACAGTTTACTGGCATAAAGGCTCATCAACTTCTGTATAAATTCATCAAGGTGATGAAACATCAATCTGACACTTTGGCATTCTGCCGAGATAACACAAGAAATAAACACTACTCTCGCATTAAACAAATACATTGGCATTACCTAAATCAATATTATTCATTAAAGTATACATGTATATATACGTGTACTCGTATATTATTATAGCATCCTTTCTGGATTCAGTGTTTTTAGAAGGTGTTCTGTTCAATGTATGATTTTCTCGACTACATATATACAACACACACATACAAGGCAAAGCTTCTGTTGATTAAAATTTAATATTAAAATTTCAGCTGAAGCCCATTTTGAGTACAGTCTCGGTTGAATGCCAAAATAAGATGACTGTGTTATAACCTCTATAGTCACACTACCATTTATATTCACAGCTTCATGAGGGGAATAATGTAAGTTATGGATATATCTAATTCTTTATACATTATGTACAATTTCACGATCATATAATTATATAATGCTGTAAACATTACAGACTGTTTCTTCTATTGTTTGGGGCGCTTGTTTCTGCCAAAGATTTGTGTTTTACTTTTCAGACACAAAAAAAATTATCATTGGAATATAGCACATTTTTAGAGGTAAATCTTTACCAATTGGCTGAGAAATAAACAAATTCATTTGCAAAAAAGTTTTTGATACAGCATTATTAGTAAATTTTGTTCATCGAAAACTGAAAAAATATTTTTGTGTTTCCGAATTTCTATCTGAAAGATTTATCTCAAAATATAGAGGATATGTGTTGGTTTGGAGTGAATATAGGGTTTATTTTCATTGAGAAGTGAAAAAACTGCTCATTTTGAGATGAAATAAATCCTATATTCACGACAAACCTAAAATATTCTATTTATTATATACTCACAACCTCGGAACTTATGTAGAAAAAACATAATGAACCAAAACAATGACGTCAATAACGTCAACAATGTAAACAGCGGCATTGCATCATTTTCGGTATTTCACATGTGAAATATAAACAATGAAAATATAAGGTTTTATTTTAATCATAAAATCCACTAATTTTACTGTAAAGTATATAATAAATGAGATTTCCCCCAATAACAATGAGTTTACATGGAAAAGCCCTATCAAAATTCCTGTTAAATACTTATTTCTCGACCGATTTTCAAAACTAAGGTGGTTTAACTGACCACTTAAAGTTCCAATAATATATGAATTATGGAAGTATTGTCTTAACTGTTTATGTAAATGATGGAAAAGTTTTGGCTGATACAAGTGCCCCAAACAATAATACATATTTTTATTTAAAAAATGATTTTGTAAGTTAAACACAGTGTAACATGCAGCATAACTGAAGGTCAAGGTTACTATATCAAAAAGAGAATGTTTCTGTCATTGATTATTGACTTCACAGAAATATAAGATTGCAAAAGTTTGCCCACTTCTTGACTAGCTAAGTATTCAGTAAGGCCATCTGAACACGCTGCATTCACACTTGTAGTACTTCCAGACGTTTTTGAGGATCCTTCAAGAGTGTCCACTGCATATAAATAGGCTCTCTGATTCTTCGAAAAACTGAGCTAAATATACATAACAAGTTTAAATCATTGTTACATTTTATAAATTTTGGTGAGAAATATATTAGGATTATTCAGAGTTTTGTATTTTTTCATATGAAACAAACATGAATATAATATTTTGTTTATCATTTCAAATGACATTATTAACTTACATAAGAAGTCAAAATCTAAAATAAGGTTATACAGTGTAAACAAGCAACATTATAACCACACTTGTTATATACAGTTGAACAAGAGGGCAGTAGCCCGACCTTTAACCTCATGTCACAAATGAATTGAATTGGGTTTTAAGGTGCACCAACACATGAAAGGTTATATGGCGCCTAACAGGCATGAACATGCCAGGCTCATCCTCCATGTACATCGAGATAAAATATGGAAAATGGGCCTAGAACCTCCTCACCCTGAACTGCAGAGTTGCTGCAAATTCTATCGTAGAAACTCCATTTATGCTGGAGCCACGTTTATTGTTTTTCTGCCACTGCTCTTTTGATGTGAGCAAGATGGCACCTGAAACAATGCAGGGATCATGATGAAGACCTTTAATGAACATGAA
>JAWPHD010019080.1:0-37149 GCA_037043455.1 Cyrtodaria siliqua
ATGTAAAGCAATAACACTTTTGCAGTTATTTTTTTGTATTTTCTAAATGCTTGTGCATTAACACACATCAACACTTGATAGTGTATTTAGAGCTGCCCAGAGAGCGGAAAAGGGTACATAGGAGTCAGAGAACCTGCTTTACTCTTACGATGAATAGATTATTTTGTTCTTTAACATAATCGGAGGAAATGGTAAGTTCCTATTCAAGGAAGCTTATTGAAAGTGTTTTGTCCAAGAACACACCATCAAACCTCAGTGGTGCCAATGAGGCTTAAACAGAGCAAATCAAAACTAATCATACAATGTATACATTTTACATTTTTTATATTTATTTTTAATAAATTTGCAGTGATTTTCTTTGCTTTAAAAGATACTTTATCAATATGCCATATATGATAAAAAGGCGCGATGATGTCATCTTACCACGATGGCCGCCTCCATTTTTACAATAGGCCATAATCTTTTTCATGGCATTTTGATAATTATTTCAGCCCTTTTAAATAAATATTTCAAAATTAACATTTCCTAGACTTTGAATATTCATTTGGCATTGGGAGAAATCATGCTTTGCCAATTAAAGTTTTTTTTATGTAGTTTAGTTCAATTTAGTCAAAAAAAACGAAGTTCGCTCTTATTTTGTAATACAATTTCGAAATAATCAAAAAACAATTTAAATTAGACCCATTCTGGCGGCAAGTTCCTTCAAGTCAAAATTTGCTTGATTGTATTGCAGAGAATTCAGTTTATGTGGTCTTAGTTCTGGCTTCTGCCAAGTCATGAGTATCTTCATTGTGGCTTTCTAGGCTATTGTTTTTTTTGTATTATATTTACACAAGCATATTTGTGTTTTACTTATATTGCCTATTGATGCTGCCTTGTTGGTTAAAGATTAGATCATGGCGGTGATTTCTTTATTTACACTGTCCTGTTTTAATGGGATGACAGTATGGTAAGTGTGAGGTTTGGTGCACCCTAGAACCGGTTTAAACCCCCAGTGGCCTTTGTTGCCACTGACCGTTCCAAGGCGGTAGCCCTATTGTCAACCCTTTTGTGTTTGTGATGTCGTTTGCATTTTTTATTACTTTTGCCTTCTTGTTTGTCTGTTTGCGTGTTTGTTTTTGTGTTTTGTGGTTGACTTGTCGTCCTGAATGCTGCTTTCCCTGTCCGATATTTTTATCTTTCTTTACAGTATTCTATATCCCTGAGAATTCAGTTTACGTGGCCAAATGGTAGTCTATGTCCCGGAAAATTCAGTTTACAGGGCATAATGGTAGTCTAAGTCCCAGAGAATTGAGTTTACTGGCCTAATAATATGTCCCAGAGAAGTCAGTTGACGTGGCCTAATGTTTTTCTGTGTCCAGGAAAATTCAGTTTATATGGCCTAATGGTATTTTGTGTCCCAGAGAAATAAGTTTACATGGCCTTATAATATTCTATATCCCAGAGAATTTAGTTTATGTGGCCTAATGATAGTCTATGTCCCTGAGAAATCAGTTTACATTGCCTATTGGTATTCTTTGTCTCTAAGAATTTAGTTCACGTGGCCTAATGGTATTCTATGTCCCTGAGAATGCAGTTTACTTACCCTATAGTATTCTATACTGCAGAGAATTAATTTATGTGGCCTAATAGTATTCTATGTTTAAGAGAAATCAGCTTGCGTGGCCTAATGGTATTCTGTTTCACAGAAATTTCGGTTTACGTGGCCTAATGGTATTCTGTTCCCCATAGAAGTCAGTTTATGTGGCCCAATAGTATTTTATGTTTTAGAGAAATCGGCTTGCTTGGCCTAATGGTATTCTGTTTCACACAAATTTCAGTTTATGGGCCTAATGGTATTCTGTTTCCCATAGAAGTCAGTTTGCGTGGCCTAATGGTATTCTGTGTCCCATAGAAGTCAGTTTGCGTGGCCTAATGGTATTCTGTTTCCCATAGAAGTCAGTTTGCGTGGCCTAATGGTATTCTGTTTCCCATAGAAGTCAGTTTGCGTGGCCTAATGGTATTCTGTTTCCCATAGAAGTCACTTTACATGGCCTGATGGTATTTTATATCCCAGAGAATACAGTTTAGGTGGCCTGATAGTATTCTTTGTTCCAGGAAATTCAGTTATATGGCCTAACTTTTACCCTAGCACTGTACATTCAGGTGAGGAGGGCATTAGACAAATCTTGTTCATCAACACAATCATCATTAACTCCCCCAACACCAAACTGCATTATCCAGAATATAACCTACATAGAGGTACAGCTTTTTGCCAGAATTTTGCTGAAAATAATAGTGGTGCAAATTGCATTATTCATATTATTGCAAAAATGTGAAGATTTATATTTTCTGTTGCCATCTTTGTAGTCTGTATACAGTTTGGAAGAACTCTGAAGCTGTCGTGTACGGTAGCTATGGAGTCTTTGCTTGGTGCTATATAATATTATAGTCTTAACTTCTGGATCATAATTCTGTGCAAATGGATGTATTGTTATTATTCTGTTTGGAAATCAATGAATTGGAAAAGGACACCGCAATCTTGATTTTTTTTAAAAATCTCACGGTTTCCCGCCTGTTTTTTACATAACTTGCTTTTGTTCAATCATTAATATTAATTCTAAGAATAGTATTAAGCAATTTGTTTTTGCTTATTATTAACTGTTGATTATATTCCACAAATAATATACTTTAAACCAATAATAGAATAAGATGAAAATATGAAAATTCTAAATTTTATTTAATTATATACAAGCAGGTTTAATGTCAAAATAATACTGGATAATAAATCGAGAGGCCAATTTCAATGAATGAATGAATGAATGTTGTTTAATGGCTCATCAACACGGTATAGGTTATTTAGAGCTGCCCCAGAGAGAGGGGAATGATACATAAGAATCCGGGAACCGTGCCCTACTCTTATTATCAAATAGATTCCTATGGTTCTTTAACGTGCTCGGAGGATAGACCGATACACAGGACCGCCCGGTTTACGTCCCCATCCGAAGGACAAGGCTAAGGGAAAGCCCAAGAACACACCGACGGAACACAGTGACACCACGAAGGAATGAACCCGGGGCCTCCGGTTACAAACTGCCGCGTTACAGACTGCGCCACGCCAGCCCTCTGCCAATTTCAATATTTGATCAATATTTTAAGATTCTGTTTTGTCCCCGTAACAAGACATAAAGATGGTATACAGCCTGATACATGTTAAAGAGACACACGGCAATCTGGAAGTTCTTATCAAGCATTAAAATCAGTACTCCAAATTATTAATGCACCATCATTTTTGTCGTTAAACCTGCTTGCATATAATTAAATAAAATTTTGAGTTTTCACTTTTTCTTTTTCTTATTCTACCATAGGTTTAATTATATTTTGTTATTATTGGTGCAATAATTATAATCACCAGTTATTTATATTCAAACATTTTTTTCTTTACTCTATTCTTTTAATTAATATAAATGATTGAACAAATGCAAGTGACGGGACACCGCAAGCTTTTAAAAAATCAAGATTGCCATGCGTCTCTTTAAGACCGTCACACTAAAACTGTTTTGTATATCTTGCGAGCTTATTTAAAACCTAGGTTTATTTAATACTATTTGTGTAATGGTTTTAGGTGCTTGAATCATAGAAATGCTAAAGAAAAACTTATCTCATCAAGTCATTTAAAACTTAGATTCACTTAATAAATTGTATTACAACCTTAGATATGGTTTCATTATAGAAGTGCTAATGACAAACTGATCTTGTTTGGTGATTCAGCAGCTTGGTGCCATTATAGAAGTGCTAATGACAAACTGATCTTGTTTGGTGATTCAGCCGCTTGGGTGCCATTTGATACGGACCTCACATTATTTGTAAAGCAAAGGCTGTCCTTAAGAAATCATTTGTTTGCTGTTTTCTGATCCAGAATTTCAGAATTGAGTGAACAGGTAGGTGATGTTTTTTTTCTGAACACTTCAATCCTTATGGAATTAAATTTGTTTGTTTGGTTGATGTTTAACATCATTTTTCAGCACATATTGGGCCATGTACGACCCACCCCCTTAGTCCTGTACCAGGACTGTATACCTACCCCGCCATTCGTAAGAATCAGCATTTTCTCACTTAATAGTTGAACCCACAGCAGTGAGAGGTGAGACGGTTTTAAACTCAGCGCCTTTATTCTCGCGACCATGGTAGCGTTTCTACTCAGTGCCTTTATCCTCTCGACCATGGTAGCGTTTCTACTAAGCGCCTATATCCTGTCGACCATGGTAGTGTTTCTACTCAGCGCCTACATGTATATCCTCTCGACCATGGTAGTGTTTCTACTCAGTGCCTTTATTCTTTAGACCATGTTAGTGTTTCTACTCAGCGCCTTTATTCTTTCGACCATGGTAGTGTTTCTACTCAGCGCCTATATCCTGTCGACCATGGTAGCGTTTCTACTCAGCGCCTTTATTCTTTCGACCATGGTAGTGTTTCTACTCAGCGCCTTTATTCTTTCGACCATGGTAGTGTTTCTACTCAGCGCCTATATCCTGTCGACCATGGTAGCGTTTCTACTCAGCGCCTTTATTCTTTCGACCATGGTAGTGTTTCTACTCAGTGCCTTTATTCTTTCGACCATGGTAACGTTTCTACTCAGCGCCTATATCCTGTCGACCATGGTAGCGTTTCTACTCAGCGCCTTTATTCTTTCGACCATGGTAGTGTTTCTACTCAGTGCCTTTATTCTTTCGACCATGGTAACGTTTCTACTCAGCGCCTATATCCTGTCGACCATGGTAGCGTTTCTACTCAGCGCCTTTATTCTTTCGACCATGGTAGTGTTTCTACTCAGTGCCTTTATTCTTTCGACCATGGTAACGTTTCTACTCAGCGCCTATATCCTGTCGACCATGGTAGCGTTTCTACTCAGCGCCTTTATTCTTTCGACCATGGTAGTGTTTCTACTCAGTGCCTTTATTCTTTCGACCATGGTAACGTTTCTACTCAGCGCCTATATCCTGTCGACCATGGTAGCGTTTCTACTCAGCGCCTTTATTCTTTCGACCATGGTAGTGTTTCTACTCAGTGCCTTTATTCTTTCGACTATGGTAACGTTTCTACTCAGCGCCTATATCCTGTCGACCATGGTAGTGTTTCTACTCAGTGCCTTTATCCTTTCGACCATGGTAACGTTTCTACTCAGCGCCTATATCCTGTCGACCATGTTAGTGTTTCTACTCAGTGCCTTTATTCTTTCGACCATGGTAGTGTTTCTACTCAGTGCCAAAAGTTACCCTTTCGACCATGGTAGCGTTTCTACTCGGCGCCTATATCCTGTCGACTATGGTAGCGTTTCTACTCAGCACCTTTATTTTTGTATGCTTGGCCTAATCAATACACTATGGTGTTAGTGCTGTCAAGCTGGTTAACCTTGTCTGATCCTACAGGAGACTGAGGATGATGCTTCTTGGAGGGCACTTGTATTTTAATTTCCTCTAGTGATGCCTTAATGTAGATTTATGAAAGGTTTGACACAAGTGTCTCAATCTTGTTAATATACGAAATCGAGAGCAGTCACACTTTCAGGTTACAGTCCATTTGGTACAGTAAGTGAATTTCTAAATTTGAGAACTATCCCTCGGTAGTACAGAATGAAAAAGCCCCAGGTAGTTATAAATGGGGTCTGTGACCAATTCTATACATATAATTCTTTGTTTAATCTTTAAAACTATTGGGTGGGGTAAAAAATGGTTGCCCGTCGGACCAGTCAAAAAGTCTCGGGACAGTCAAACTTTGCAAACTAAAATTCAATCAGAAATCATCTGTAATTTGAAGCCGTAATGTTATTTGTTGGAAAAAAAAGTCTCTCCCTTGATTAAAGTTCGTCAATTTGAAAGCGCGAATTTCATTTATTGATTACACAATTTGAACCAATCGCGTTTCAGCTTTCGAAATTGACATTGATTGTTACGCGAATTTGTCACATGTATGTACTATAGTGAGGTGAAATACTTGACACAAGTAATAGTCTTTAATATATATTTATTAAACTACTTTCTATTAATTCACTTTCACAATATACAAACTAAGAAACCAGAATAAAATGTCTAACTTTGAATAACTATACTAGTTTTGTAAGCAAAGCAGTTAACTAGTTCAAACAGTGTGACACTTAGTCAAAAAGAGTCTCCTGCCGACCGGGTCTCCCCCCGACCAAGACACGACAAGCCTCCACTTGAGTCTCGCTCTGAATCTCTGAATCTCAATCTGATCTGAACTGTGGCTCACACCACTTTTATATAGCATCATGATGACCCAGCTATTGACTGCCACAAACTGGTCTCTGACCTCCAAATCCGGTTCTGAGGTCGCCAAATCTGGCTTAAGAGTACAAGGGTACTCTTATATAAGCCTCTCATTGTTCAGAAACAAGGCGACCCCCTCACTAATTGTTGCTGAGTGTATTACCCGGGTCATTCATCTCATTGTTTCATCAAGCAAACCTCCCCTTAGGCTAGAGGTTTTTGTCATGTTGTAACCCAAAAATATTTATAAATATGAAAATTTACTGATATATAGGGAAAAAATGACAGCAGTTGTATGAAAAATATGTAATATTTAATGGCAATAATGCTTTACATGACCAGTAAAAAATGCATTCATTGCAGTGAAAATGATATTTATCAATATTCCATATATGGTAATATGGAACTATGATGTCATAGTTCTAAAAATGGCAGCTCCCATATTTGTTTTAGAGCAACCTTTAATTGGTCATATCTTTTTTGTTTATCATCAAATTTTGATAATTCTTTCACCTTTTCCCAAGTTTTTTAGAACTCTCAATAATAGAGCTGTTTGGCTGTGTCGCTACGTTCACTTTAACATTCTTACTTTTCCATGAATTGCTGTTTATTTCCTATTTTTAGTTCATTTTTAACCAGTCTGTATCATAAAAACGCTTTACAACAAATACTTACCGGTATTCACAAATGCAAGCTGCTAAATAACACCGGGAACGCACACCTGTTTTTAGCTCTACTGATCAGAGATCAGCAGAGCTTATGCCGTGGTGCGGCGTCCGTCGTCCGTCCGTCCGTCCGTCCGTCTGTCTGTCCGTCTGTCCGTCTGTCCGTTAACTTTTATTTGTAGCGACTACTCCTCTGAAACTACTGGATGGATATTCATAAAACTTTACAAAAATGTTGCCCATGAAGTCTAGTTGATCCTAGCAAAAATTCATGTTGATGTGAAATCCAAGATGGCCGCCAAAGCTAAAAATAGACTTTTTAAATACAAGTTTGTAGCGACTAATTCTTGAAAACTATAAGTGATATTGATATGGGACTTTTTCTAAAATGATCAGCATGACATGATGTTGGTCCTTGTCGAAAATCGTTTTGATTTGACGTTAAACATGGCTGCCAGCGGCCATCTTTGTTTACATAGAGTTATATAATGAAAACTTGTAGCGACTACTCCTCTGAAACTACTTGACGGATTTTCATGAAACTTCACAGGAATGTTGCTCTTGATGTCTAATTGATCCTAGCAAAATTTCAGGTCGGCCGGAAATTCAAGATGGCCGCCATGGCTAAAAATAAATTTTCAAAATACAAGTTTGTAGCGACTACTTCTTGAAAACTATAAGTGATATTGATATGGGACTTTTTCTAAAATGATCAGCATGACATGATGTTGGTCCTTATCAAAAATTGTTTTGATTCAATGTTAAACTAGGCTGCCAGCGGCCATCTTTGTTTACATAGAGTCATATAGTAAAAACTTGTAGCGACTACTCCTCTAAAACTACTTGGCGGATTTTCATGAAACTTTACAGGAATGTTGCTCTTAATGTCTAATTGATCCTAGCAAAATTTCAGATCGGTCAGAAATTCAAGATGGCTGCCACAGTTAAAAATAGATTTTTAAAAAATAAGTTTGTAGCGACTACTTCTTGAAAACTATAAGTGATATTGATATGGGACTTTTTCTAAAATGATCAGCATGACATGATGGTTATCCGAGTCGAACATTATTTTGATTCGACATTAAACATGGCTGCCAGTGGCCATCTTTGTTTACATAGAGTTATATAATGAAAACTTGTAGCGACTACTCCTCTGAAACTACTTGACGGATTTTCATGAAACTTCACAGAAATGTTGCTCTTGATGTCTTATTGATACTAGCAAAATTTCAGGTCCGCCGGAAATTCAAGATGGCCACCATGGCTAAAAATAGATTTTCATGCAAGTTTGAAGCGACTACTTCTTGAAAACTATAAGTGGTATTGATATGGGACTTTTTCTAAAATGATCAGCATGACATGATGTTGGTCCTTATCAAAAATCGTTTTGATTCGACGTTAAACGTGGCTGCCAGCGGCCATCTTTGTTTACATAGAGTTATATAGTAAAAACTTGTAGCGACTACTCCTCTGAAACTACTTGGCGGATTTTCATGAAACTTTACAGGAATGTTGCTCTTGATGTCTAATTGATCCTAGCAAAATTTCAGATCGGCCTGAAATTCAAGATGGCTGCCACAGTTAAAAATAGATTTTTAAAAAATAAGTTTGTAGCGACTACTTCTTGAAAACTATACGAGATATTGATATGGGACTTTTTCTAAAATGATCAGCATGACATGATGGTTATCCGAGTCGAACATTATTTTGATTCAATGTTAAACATGGCTGTCAGTGGCCATCTTTGTTTACATAGAGTTATATAATGAAAACTTGTATCGACTACTCCTCTGAAACTACTTGACGGATTTTCATGAAACTTCACAGGAATGTTGCTCTTGATGTCTTATTGATCCTAGCAAAATTTCAGGTCAGCCAGAAATTCAAGATGGCCACCACAGCTAAAAATAGATTTTCAAAAAAACAGTTTGTAGCGACTACTTCCTGAAATCAAAATCAATCAGTAGTGCTTCAAGGTTATTGACCTCTTGTTTGATTGTTTAATTTGTGGGACCCGGTACGGTTTTGGGCTTGATTTGCGGCGCGATCCTAAAATGTCAATGAAAGTTTTTGTTATATGATGCTATGGATAAATAAAAGGAAAATATAGGAAAATAGAACCTTATGTTTGATTCTAATCACATGTGCATTATTAATTAATTAGATAATCAAAACAAAGCGAAATATTCAATATTGACAAAAAAAATGTACTGGGAACTATTCATTGGTTATAACAATTTTGGGGCAATTAAAACAAAATCAGGGCAAGTGTCTTTTCAGTCTTTTGAAATCTACTTGCTCTGGGCTAGTTCCCAATTTTAATTTTCTTGGAGCACTGCAACCCTGGTCTAATACATGATAAACCTTTCCAACCCTGGTCTAATACATGATAAATCTTTCCAATCCTGGTCTAATACATGATAAATCACTCCCAAACCTGGTATAATACATGATAAATCACTCCCAACCCTGATCTAATACATGATAAATCACTCCCAAACCTGGTATAATACATGATAAATCACTCCCAAACCTAGTATAATACATGATAAATCACTCCCAACCTTGGTATAATACATGATAAATCACTCCCAAACCTGGTATAATACATGATAAATCGCTCCCAAACCTGGTATAATACATGATAAATCACTCCCAACCTTGGTATAATACATGATAAATCACTCCCAAACCTGGTATAATACATGATAAATCACTCCCAAACCTGGTATAATACATGATAAATCACTCCCAAACCTGGTATAATACATGATAAATCACTCCCAAACCTGGTATAATACATGATAAATCACTCCCAACCTTGATATAATACATGATAAATCACTCCCAAACCTGGTATAATACATGATAAATCACTCCCAAACCTGGTATAATACATGATAAATCACTCCCAAACTTGGTATAATACATGATAAATCACTCACAACTTTTGTCTTATATCTGATAAATCACTCCCAACCTTTATAATCACTCCAAACCCACGTCTATTACATGATAAATCACTCCCAACCCCGGTATAATACATGATAAATCACTCACAAACCTGGTATAATACATGATAAATCACTCACAAACCTGGTATAATACATGATAAATCATTCACAACTCTTGTCTTATATATGATAAATCACTCACAACTTGTTTCTCATAATAGGATAAATTCCTCCTGACCATTATCTGATATATCATAAATGACTTCTTACCATGGACTATTTATATGATAAATCACTCCAAACCTAATCTATTATTTGAAGATTAACTCTTACCCTGGTCATCTTCATAAAACACTGGTCTTATACATGATGCATTCATTAAGTGTGTATTGTGTATTGCAGGAGCAGGCGATGCGTATAGTGCGGACTATAGGACAGGCGTTTGAGGTGTGCCACAAGCTGAGTATCGCGACCACAGTACCACCTACCATTGATGATCAGACACACGTGGACACGGACAGCAACCAGTCTGGGGATACAGACAGGAACAGTGCCAAAAGTTAGAACAATGCAGATATTGTCAACCAAGCCGCTAGAAAGTTCTAATTAATTTAAAGGCCAGGGTTGAGTATAAAAACCTAAAATGTCCCCAGAGAAACTTTTTTCTGAGCTTTTTATACATTATGCTACTCAGAGAGGTTTAATCACAAATTTCTAAATAAGGCTAAATAAAGTTAAACCTGAGTTTACTGTAACCCGACTACCCTCTGAAAAAAAAACCCGACTCCTTCAATAAAAAATTAAAAAAAATTGTGAAAAAAAAAGTCTGTTCACGCGATCATGGTGCAATTTCTGACAGCGTGTGAATATTACGGTACACAGTGTACAAGTATAAAACAGTCAAAATGGCTTCTCCCAGTGCTGTTTTGGCTGTACACTTTCAAAAATGCCAGCACATGGAAGCGCTCAATGTTATGGCGTGCACTCTCCATAAAGAATCGCTTGTTGAATTGTTTGACAAGTACCACAAACAGGTCGGTAAATGCCCAGAGTTCGAGTCCACCTGTCGTACCGATATAAATTGGACTCGTGTGCTCATTGTGCTGCTGTTGGAGCTGACCCTCTCTCGGACTTGCAGAAAAAATTTAAAACTGTTTTACCACTGAAATAATTGCAAGTGTTTCGGAAAAGAGCCAGTTGTTGCTAGAAACTTTTGGGAAACAATAAAACATACACAATTTCATATTGTTATCCATTGTAGTTTTTAAAATACCACATTTTCCCATTCATCAAAGCTTATTGCCACCTTAAATGTAACTTCGCCAAAAAAATAAATAAAAAAATAATAAAATAAAATGCCTACCTACCTACCCTATATTTTCAGCAATGTTACAGTTAACACAGGTATAATTTTGTTTGACCTAATAAAGCATTTTTAAACCATAAAATTTAGCATACTTTCTAGAAAAAAAGCTATTTATTCCAAACTGTCAAATTTTGAATTAACGTGCATCTGTAGCTGTACCTGTAAAAATAAGATCAGTTTTTGGTCAGAGAACTGAAACCTTTATCTTGAAGCAGACGAAATACTAACTAACTGCAGGGCATACATAATGGTGGTAGTTTCTACAGTGCGATGGTGTTTAAATTACCTAAAGATATAATTCACTTATTGTATAGCGATCTCTAATTATAAATCATTCGGTAAAAGCACAGTGTTATTATAGATCTACAATACTTCACAGAATTTCTCGTCGCAAACATATTTTTTTCATATGACAAAAATCTCATAACACAGTCTTGCCTGTTTCTGCATTAATTTTCTTGAATACTGATTTAAGCAGTGGCATGGGAATACTGGGGGTTTATTCACACTCACGGAAGTCTGATTGTCTGTCTAAAGTGGTAAAAGTCAGCGTAAGGACATTACATCAGAATGAAGTCACTTTATATACCACACAGGTTCATATTGTTGGTCACTTTTATATGGTATCTTATAAGAACACTTTATTTATGACACTTGTTCATGTTGTTGACCAATTTAGGCCAGAGTTTTTTGATTTTTAGCTCGACAGATCCGTCGTCCGTCTGTCCGTAAACTTTTTTTTGTAGCGACAGCTCCTCTGAAACTACTGAATTGATTTTCATGAAACTTTACAGAAATGTTGCCCATGAAGTCTAGTTGATCCTAGCAAAAATTCATGTTGATGTGAAATCCAAGATGGCCGCCAGATCTAAAAATAGGTTTTTAAAAAACAAGTTTGTAGCGACTTCTTCATGAAAACTATAAGTGATATTGATATGGGACTTTTTCTAAAATGATCAGCATGACATGATGTTGGTCCTTGTCGAAAATCGTTTTGATTCGACGTTAAACATGGCTGCAGCGGCCATCTTTGTTTACATAGAGTTATATAATGAAAACTTGTAGCGACTACTCATCTGAAACTACTTGACTGATTTTCATGAAACCACGAGAATGTTGCTCTTGATGTCTAATTGATCCTAGCAAAATTTCAGGTCGGCCGGAAATTCAAGATGGCCGCCACGGCTAAAAATAAATTTTCAAAATACAAGTTTGTAGCGACTACTTCTTGAAAACTGTAAGTGATATTGATATGGGACTTTTTCTAAAATGATCAGCATGACATGATGTTGGTCCTTGTCAAAAATCGTTTTGATTCAACGTTAAACATGAATCTTTGTTTACATACAGTTATATAGTAAAAACTTGTAGCGACTACTCCTTTGAAACTACTTGACAGATTTTCATGAAACTTTACAGGAATGTTGCTCTTAATGTCTAATTGATCCTAGCAAAATTTCAGATCGGCCAGAAATTCAAGATGGCCGCCACAGCTAAAAATAGATTTTTAAAAAAGAAGTTTGTAGCGACTACGTCTTGAAAACTATAAGTGATATTGATATGGGACTTTTTGTAAAATGATCAGCATGACATGATGGTTATCAGAGTCAAACATTATTTTGATTCGACGTTAAACATGGCTGCCAGTGGCCATCTTTGTTTACATAGAGTTATATGATGGCTAAAAATAGATTTTCAAAATACAAGTTTGTAGCGACTACTACTTGAAGACTATAAGTGATATTGATATTGGACTTTTTGTAAAATGATCAGCATGACATGATGTTGGTCCTTGTCAAAAATTGTTTTGATTCAACGTTAAACATGGCTGCCAGCAGCCATCTTTGTTTACATAGAGTTATATAGTAAAAACTTGTAGCGACTAATCCTTTGAAACTACTTGGCAGATTTTCATCAAACTTTACAGGAATGTTGCTCTTAATGTTTAATTGATCCTAGCAAAATTTCAGATCGGCCAGAAATTCAAGATGGCCGCCATAGCTAAAATTAGATTTTTTAAAAAAGAAGTTTGTAGCGACTACGTCTTGAAAACTATAAGTGATATTGATATGGGACTTTTTGTAAAATGATCAGCATGACATGTTGGTTATCAGAGTCAAACATTATTTTGATTCGACGTTAAACATGGCTGTCAGCGGCCATCTTTGTTTACATAGAGTTATATAATGAAAACTTGTAGCGACTATTCCTGTGAAACTACTTGACGGATTTTCATGAAACTTCACAGGAATGTTGCTCTTGATGTCTAATTGATCCTAGCAAAATTTCAGGTCGGCCGGAAATTCAAGATGGCCGCCACGGCTAAAAATAATTTTTCAAAAAACAAGTCTGTAGCGACTACTTCCTGAAATCAAAATCAATCAGTAGAGCTTCAAGGTCATTGAACCTCTTGTTTCATTCATTTTTCTTTTAAATCTTTTTTTTTTTTTTTTTTTTTAATTTTTAGCTCAACTGATCAGAGATCAGCGGAGCTTATGCCGTGGTGCGGCGTCCGTCGTCCGTCCGTCTGTCCGTCTGTCTGTCCGTCCGTAAACTTTTATTTGTAGCGACTTCACAGCTGAAACTACTGGATGGATATTCATGAAACTTTACAGAAATGTTGCCCATAAAGTCTAGTTGATCCTAGCAAAAATTCATGTTGATGTGAAATCCAAGATGGCCGCCAAAGCTAAAAATAGAGTTTTAAAATACAAGTTTGTAATGACTTCTTCTTGAAAACTATAAGTGATATTGATATGGGACTTTTTCTAAAATGATCAGCATGACATGATGTTGATCCTAGTCAAAAATCGTTTTGATTCAACGTTAAACATGGCTGCCAGCGGCCATCTTTGTTTACATAGAGTTATATAGTGAAAACTTGTAGCGACTACTTCTCTGAAACTACTTGGCGGATTGTCATGAAACTTTACAGGAATGTTGCTCTTGATGTCTAATTGATCCTAGAAAAATTTCAGGTCGGCCGGAAATTCAAGATGGCCGTCACAGCTAAAAATAGATTTTTAAAAAATAAGTTTGTAGCGACTACTTCTTGAAAACTATAAGATATATTGATATGGGACTTTTTCTAAAATTATCAGCATTACATGATGTTGATCCTAGTCAAAAATCGTTTTGATTCAACGTTAAACATGGCTGCAGCGGCCATTTTTGTTTACATAGAGTTATATAGTAAAAACTTGTAGCGACTACTCCTCTGAAACTACTTGGCGGATTGTCATGAAACTTTACAGGAATGTTGCTCTTGATGTCTTATTGATCCTTAAAAAATTTCAGGTCGGCCGGAAATTCAAGATGGCCGTCACAGCTAAAAATAGATTTTTAAAAAATAAGTTTGTAGCGACTACTTCTTGAAAACTATAAGTGATATTGATATGGGACTTTTTCTAAAACGATCAGCATGACATGATGTAGATCCTTGTGGAAAATTATTTTGATTCGACGTTAAACATGGCTGCCAGTGGCCATCTTTGGTTACATAGAGTTATATAGTAAAAACTTGTAGCGACTACTCCTCTGAAACTACTTGACGGATGTTCATGAAACTTCACAGGAATGTTGCACTTGATGTCTAGTTGATCCTTGAAAAATTTCAGGTCGGCCGGAAATTCAAGATGGCCGCCACAGCTAAAAATAGATTTAAAATAAATAAGTTTGTAGCGACTACTTCTTCAAAACAATAAGAGATATTGATATGGGACTTTTTCTAAAATGATCAGTATGACATGATGTTGGTCCTTGTCGAAAATCGTTTTGATTTGACCTTAAACATGGCTGCTTTGTTTACATAGAGTTATATAATGAAAACTTGTAGCGACTACTTCTTTGAAACTACCTGACGGATTTTCATGAAACTTCACAGGAATGTTGCTCTTAATGTCTTATTGATCTTAGCAAAATTTCAGGTCGGCCGGAAATTCAAGATGGCCGCCACGGTTAAAAATAGATTTTCAAAAAACAAGTCTGTAGCGACTACTTCCTGAAATCAAAATCAATCAGTAGAGCTTCAAGGTCATTGACCTCTTGTTTAAAAAGTTTTTTTATTATTTTTTTTTTTATTGATTATTATTATTATTGTTTTTAGCTCTATGTTGGACCAGTCGGACCAATAACAGAGGAGTTATGGCTCTTGATTTAGTTAAAAATGCTATATTTTGTCTCATTAATACGGTAGGGCCTTTATTTTTCATCTGATCTTTACCAAGCTTTACCACATTTTTTAGTTATGGCCCTTTATCTAGTCAAAAAACTGTTTTTTGCCCGAAGCGTCCAATAAAACGTAAATGGCAGTCACTCGCTTCATTGATGTTATAAGAGCCATGTTAGCCAGTAGAGCGTCCACAGGCCCTCTTGGGCCTCTTGTTTGTTGATACCGATTACAGGAGACAATACAATTGTGATGGGATCAGGGTATTCCATAGAAATTATTTAAGGGATAGGGAAAATTATTTGAATGTCATGGGGTGGGTGTGCGATAGAGGTACCCGTCGAGTCACCAATATTTTTGTAGTATATTTTAACTGTGAATGGAAGGATTTTTAAGAAGTATAGCCTACAGAGAGCTATTTATAGGCAGGTATATACTTATGCATTTTGGAGATGTGTTGGTGTTTTTAACCCTTTCGCCGCCGTAGTCAAACACTTTGATTTTACGACAGTGTTGGCCCAGAATAACATGCACACTATCTGCAGGATGATCAGGGTTTACACTGTTCTTTACCCAGTAAGAATGTTTCCATAACACTTTATATAAAAAATATTTATCAGAAGGGTTGAATTTAAATTTTAGCAGCAGACATTTGAAATTTGGCGGTGAAAGGGTTAAGGGATAGGGCAGAGAGACCAAAGGATAGGTGGCGTAATTAAGGAGTAAGGGAAAATTAGATTTTAGAATTAAGGGATAGGGGGAATATGCTCTTAAATGGCGTGGATGTTAAAGGGACACACCACTGAAGATAGGGAATTCCAACTGATTTTATCGGAACCGAGGCTCTATATAGACACAATATATACCTTATCCGGTATGCAAGAACTCTTTATATTCGATCTAGTTCATTTGCTGAACACTTCTCTATTCTCATTGAACCTGTTGCTGAACACCTCTATTCTCCTTGGACCTGTTGCTGAACACCTCTATTCTCCTTGGACCTGTTGCTGAACACCTCTATTCTCCTTGGACCTGTTACTGAACACCTCTATTCTCATTGAACCTGTTGCTGAACACCTCTATTCTCACTGGACCTGTTGCTGAACACTTCTCTATTCTCCTTGGACCTGTTGCTGAACACCTATTCTCCTTGGACCTGTTGCTGAGCACCTTTTCTCTTTGGACCTGTTGCTGAACACCTATTCTCTTTCGACCTGTTGCTGAACACTTCTTTATACTCCTGGGACCTGTTGCTGAACACCTTTTCTCTTTGGACCTGTTGCTGAACACTTCTTTATACTCCTGGGACCTGTTGCTGAACACCTTTTCTCTTTGGACCTGTTGCTGAACACTTCTTTATACTCCTGGGACCTGTTGCTGAACACCTATTCTGTTTGGACCTGTTGCTGAACACTTCTTTATACTCCTTGGACCTGTTGCTGAGCACCTTTTCTCTTTGGACCTGTTGCTGAACACCTCTCTATTCTCCTGGTACATGTTGATTACCATGTTGTATTCTCAAAATTCTTATATTCTCAAAATTCTTATATATTCTAATCAATACCCAATTTTCTTTTTTATTCCTTTTTGACATGCGCTGTCAAATTATACTCATTAAGGTGAAAGAAATTCGACAGGATGAAATCATTAATCAAAATGAGAGAGTAATTTTCCCCCCAGAATACACAAATCTGTATGTCCTGGGGGAATTACACCCATCAATCTTGTATTGTCCACAGTCATGTGGCCTTCAGTCATACCAGATTTGATAAGTGATAACTTGCACATGAAGTTGATCAATCTTGGTTTCAGGGTACTGGAGAAAGACATTTCGGTTGCATGTACTAGACTAATTATATACTCGATTATTTTTAGCTCTACTGGCCAAGGGCCAGCAGAGCTTATGGGATGGTGTGTTGTCCGTCTTCCGTTGTCCGATGTCTGTCGTCCGTCCGTCGTCCGTCCGTCCGTTAACTTTTCTTCAAACGACTTCTCAGAAACCGCTTGGCTAATTTTGACCAAATTTCACCTGGATGATCCTTAGATGAATGCTTTTTCGATTTGTTAAAATTAGGTCAACGCTACATCCAAGATGGCTGCCATTACCATATATGGTCGAAACCTTAAAAAATCTTCTTCTCCAGAACTGCTGGACAGATTTCAACAGTTTTTCTTTTAAAATGATCGCCAACGCCTAGACTATCAAGCTTGTTCAAATAAAGTCCCCGGGGTCAAAAATGGCCGTGCCCCGGGGTCCAAAGTTTGTATATTGAGGTTTTGCATGTTTTTCATATAGACATATAGGAAAAACTTTAAAAAATCTTCTTCTCTGAATCCACAAGGCACAGAGCTCTCATGTACGACATGTAGCATCAACTTATGGTCCTCTACTAAGTTTGTTCCCTGGGGTCAAATTTGTCCCCGCCCCGGGGGTCACAGTTTTACATAGACTTATATAGGATTTTTTTTTTAAAAATCTTCTTCTTGGAAACTACAACAGCCAGAGGTTTGATATTTTGCATTTACTATAAGCTTATGGTCCTTTACCAAGTTTGTTCAAATGGGGACCCTCGGGTCACATTTGGCCCCGCCCCAAGGGTCACATGTTTTACATAGACATGTAGAGGGAAAAACTTAAAAAATCTTCTTCTCTGAAACTGCAAGAGCCAGAGGTTTAATATTTTGCATTTGCTATAAGCTTATGGTCTTCTACCAAGTTTGTTCAAATGGTGACCCTGGGGTCACATCTGGCCCCGCCCCGGGGGTCACAGTTTTACATAAATGCTTGTATAGGCAAAAACTGAAAAAAATCTTCTTCTCTGGTACTGCAAGAGCCAGAGGTTTAATATTTTGCATTTGCTATAAGCTTATGGTCCTTTACCAAGTTTGTTCAAATGGTGAACCTTAGGTCACATTTGACCCCGCCCCAAGGGTCACATGTTTTACATAGACATGTAGAGGGAAAAACTTAAAAAATCTTCTTCTCTGAAACTGCAAGAGCCAGAGGTTTAATATTTTGCATATGCTATAAGCTTATGGTCTTCTACCAAGTTTGTTCAAATGGTGACCCATTGGACACATTTGGCCCCACCCTGGGGGTCACAGTTTTACTTAGGCTTGTATAGGGAAAAACTGAAAAAAATCTTCTTCTCTGGAACCACATGGCACAGAGCTCTCAATTATTACATGTAGCATCAGCTTATGGTCCTCTACCAAGTTTGTTCAAATAGTGACCCTGGTGTCAAATTGGGACGCGCCTCGGGGTTAACAGTTTTTAAAAAAAAAAAAAAATGTATTTTTTAATTTTTTTTCAAATAATTTTTTTTTAATTTTTTTTTTTTATTGTTTCAATTTTTATTGATTTTTTTTGTTGTTTATTTTTATTTTTTTATTGATTTTTTTTTTTTATTATTATATATATTTTTTTTTTTTTTTTGATTGATTTTGAATTTTTATTTTTTTTTATTTCATTTATTATTTTTTTAATTACTTGACACTTACTTTAAAATGTCTTGTTGGCGCTACTCATCCTAAATGCCTTGTTGAATTTCGACGAAACTTGGCAGGAAGCATCGGTAAGATGTCTAGTTGTGCATATCACGCTTTTGTTCCAGTTTGCTGATTTTTGATGGAGTTATGGCCCTTTGACATTTTTATTTTAAATTTCTTGTCGGCGCTACTCCACTTAAACGGCTTGTTGGATTTCTACGAAATTTGGCAGGAAGCCTCAGTATGATGTCTAGTTGTGCAAAACGCGGTATATCAATGAAATCTTGGACAATTTCGAAAACCAGCTAGATCTTGTTAGTAATAACAGAGTTATTGCCCTTGATTTGTTGAAAAATGCTATATTGTATTTTCCTTTGTAGCTATATCTATCTAAATCTATAAGAGCTGTTTTAGCCAGTAGAGCGTCCACAGGCCCTCTTGGGCCTCTTGTTTATAATAGTCCGGTTTTTTTTTTTTTCAAATCATGATTGTATTTTATGTTAGTACACAAGTCTCTTTGGCGGGAGGTTATATCCAAGAAAAGTGGGCGGTCTGCCTCCACCACAAAAAATTGACCGTCATATATAACATTACATGTGTTGAAAATGACGTAAAACATCATACAAACAAACAAGCAAACTCTTTGTCCCAAATGTTAACATGGTGATTAAACAGTTGCGTAAGATTTGCTCTAATTCTTCCAATTAAAACAGATTTTGCACCAGGACTTCAATGCCACTCTAGAAATTCAAAAAATACCAAGTGTTGCATTCCCAAAATTAATGTACTGAGTGTATATTCCTCTGTTTTGTATTCTAGAAGAAATGTTTATCTAGATTTGATACTAATGATTGATTGGAATTTTCATTATTGAATAGGGTTATGCAATGGCAGGTCGGCACCTTTTGCAAAGAATGACATAGATCTACGATGTAAAATGATAGTTTAGTCTAGTTTTGGTTTAAATCAATATGGTCGAAGCTCCCATACATATCCTAGTTATGTGTATGCGTTTCGTATGTAGAAACAGCATGTAATAATGTAAAACTGTTTTCATGATATCCAATCAAATGATTTTGATCATGAGTCGGTCATTTTGTCTCATGTCTCGCCGCTGTGAGTTAGTATCCTAATCCGACTTGTGAGAAATTCGTGATTCTGACTGATTGCAGGAGGAACATAGTACTGGTTTACCCAGGAAAAAATTGGTTGTCTGTTTTTATATCCTTAAAATGACATAAAACCAACCAACCAGTGGACACATTTGTGAGGATATGGAAGAATGAACGTATATTGTGACATTATTTGATGGTACAAATGGATGCAAATTTCTCTCATTCTGTATTCAATGTAAAAAAAGTACCAAATAGTTCAAAATCATCTAACTCAGTATCAAGTCCGACTCACGATCGCTTTACCCCTTTATAACTTCAAATTATTTTTTATCTGGAGCTTGCAAAAAGCAATGCATCATTTCAATACAAAACATTTACACATTGCAATATGGCAAGACTTGTCTCGAGGCTTTATGAGTAATATTATCAGATAAGGCGAGGCACTCCATTTCATAAACAATGCTTAAAATAATTGTCAAATAATTGTCATCATCATCATCATCATCATCATCATCATCATCATCATCATCATTATTGCTTTCATCACCATCATCATCATCATAATTATTGCCATCACCATCATCACCATCATCGTCACCATCACTATAATCATCATTATTGCCACCATCACCATCATCATCACCATCACCATGAGCATCATCATCATCATCATCATTATCATCATCATCACCATCACCATCACCATCATCATCATTATTGCCACCATCACCATCATCATCACCATCACCATGAGCATCATCATCACCATCATCATCACCATCATCATCATCACCATCATCATCACCATCATCATCATCACCATCATCATCACCATCATCATCACCATCACCATCATCATCACCATCATCATCATCACCATCACTATCGCCATCACCATCATCATCATCATCTTTATTACATCATTAATGATCACAGTCATCATAACAAATGATCGGAGGTCATCAAATGAGCAGAAAAAGTAATTTCATCATAATCATTTATCAGTAAACAATCTCGTTAACGAAAAGACAAAGTGCGATGTGGCGGAAGTGTGGAGCTGTCTTCACTCAATCAGTTAAATGTCAGTCACATTGCCAGTTTTCGACCAATCAGAGATAATTAATTATTGACTTCATCACGCGCTAGATTAAACACTGTCAGTCCAATGATTGCTGGAGGCGAAATATGTGAGATATCGTGGAACCAGTCTAGTGTGAGGTGGAAGTTGTGCATGGTTAGTTTGAGCGCAGGACAATCCGTTCTCGCTGCACCACAATTAATCAGTTAATCGCGGTGTGATTTTAAATGAACAAGTTGCATGCTTTGTAAGCTTATCGAGTTTGTTAAAAGCAATGAAATGCAGTTGCTAAAAGGCAATTTAGTAAAAGGAAACTTTTGCAAGGCTAATTGCGTTTTCCAATGTAATGATTAAAGTTGAGGATAGCATTTCACTGTATTAATTGTGTAGAACTTATTGCTTTTTTGAACTTATTTTATTTTACATCGATTGTAACGAAAGCACTCTTGATGTCTTCCTGAGACAACCTGTACTGAGCTCAGGGACACAACACATATTGTGATGGCGGGGATCAAACCCACAGGGGCACAATACATATGGTGATGGCGGGGATCAAACCCACAACCCAATACATATGGTGATGGCAGGGATCAAACCCACAGGGGCACAACACATATGGTGATGGCGGGGATCAAACCCACAGGGGCACAATACATATGGGGTGGTCTGCCTCCGCCTCTAACAAAAGATATCGACCATACTCTATGGCCTAACATGTGCTAAAAGTGACATAAACACCATTCAGACAAACAAAAGTCACCTCCTATCCGAAGAATTAACATATTGCAAAATAAAGTAAAGAAAATTTATGTTACCACAATGAAACAGGCTGTGTATTTAAGTATGAATATTTCCTGACTTTAATTCGAAACGACAGTTTGCATTACAGCATGCTTCAAATTCATACAAGTAATAACAGATGAGATGCCTGGTTTCTTTTTGATACTGTTAAATGCATCAAAATATGGTATCTCGGGCATGTCTCCATGGTGCATCTTCAAGCTCTAGAGGTTTTTGTCTGGCATTTTCAATATAAAAAAGAGAGACTTGTTTATTGCTTTTCCATATAGGGCTGTGGAATCTACTTTGACGGTTTTAGTTTTAAAGGAACACACTGCAATCTTGAAGTATTTATCCAAATTAAAATGATTTATTATACCCCCTCCCCCCTCAACCTCCACAACTCCAGTGAAGTGGAGGCTGTATATAGGAATCACTCTGCCCATAATGTCATGTCGTGTAACACATGTTTGTCGCGTCATGTAACACATGTCAGGGGCGTAGCCTGAGCCTTTTGAAGAATACACCCTGGGGAGGGTGCGGGAGGGTGTGTCCCCTCCTGCTGGTGTGGGAAAATTTTAAAATTTGAGTGAAATTTAAATTTCGGAGGTTCGTGGCTTCATTTGAGCGAGATTTTGGAGGCTCTTGCCTCCATTCATTAAGTGTGTTCTTAAAAATAGTGCCTCACCCACTACCACCCTTCAATTTTTTATTGATGATTTAAAAAATAAGCACTTTTATTTTTTCACATTCAATTTTCTAGAGTAAGCCCGGGCGTACAGGAGTATGCCTAGCTACGCCCCTGCATGGTTGTCGCACCCAGTTGTGTAACACATTTTAATAACTTGAATTCCTCAAACATTTTATGAGTGGGTTGTTCCCCAACTTCATATACACATAACAACTGATGACCTTAATATGTCCCTCTACATCACCCATTGTTTAATGCCTAATTTGTTACAGAATTATGGCCCTTTGTTTGACTTAGAATTTAAGCAAGGGTATTCCTTCAGTCATAGTTCTAGTTAATCCAGTATCATTGTGACTTTAATTAGACCTGCTTGTGTATAATTAATTTTAAATTTAATAAGACTTCAGAATCTTTCTTCGTTGTTCTCACAAAGGTTTAAATACGTATTGGTGCATCAACATTTAGTAATATGCAAGTTTTGTAGAAAAGCAGGATGCTGCGAGTTGTAAGAAAGTCAAGATTGCATGTGTCCCTTTATAGTTTTGAAATGAGGTATGTTCCATAGGAAGTGTAAATGCACTCAAGCGAATAAACTTTGTAAAACTTTGTTACAGACTCACATGGCGCATCTGTGGCCGGGAGGGTAATCACGCTGTATTTGCAGTGGGTTCTTACGGATGGCGAGAGGTTTAGAATACTGATTCCACCAAGAAAAGGTGGATGGTCTGCCTCCACCACTTTAAAAAAAAATCACCGTCATAACATAGCCTAAAATGTTCTGAAAAATGGTGTTTAACACAATTCAATCACTCAGTTCAAAGATACACTTATGAGCAGGTTATCATTGATTGTGACTGGCCTTCACCTAATAAATCACTCAGTTCACAGATACACTTATGAGCAGGTTATCATTGATTGTGACTGGCCTTCACCTAATCAATCACTCAGTTCACAGATACACTTATGAGCAGGTTATCATTGATTGTGACTGGCCTTCACCTAATCAATCACTCAGTTCACAGATACACCTATGAGCAGGTTATCATTGATTGTGACTGGCCTTCACCTAATCAATCACTCAGTTCACAGATACACTTATGAGCAGGTTATCATTGATTGTGACTGGCCTTCACCTAATCAATCACTCAGTTCACAGATACACTTATGAGCAGGTTATCATTGATTGTGACTGGCCTTCACCTAATCAGTCATTCAGTTCACAGATACACTTATGAGCAGGTTATCATTGATTGTGACTGGCCTTCACCTAATCAATCAATCAGTTCACAGATACACTTATGAGCAGGTTATCATTGATTGTGACTGGCCTTCACCTAATCAATCACTCAGTTCACAGATACACTTATGAGCAAGTTATCATTGATTGTGACTGGCCTTGACCTAATTTTTACACTTCATTATTCTGGTTAAGGGGTTTTATTAGCTCATTTTTAGGTCCCTAAAACTTAAAAACTTCATACATCTCCAGAAACAAGTTTGGCATTCCGCTGGCACAAGAGTGCCATGTGTCTCTTTTATAAAAAGGAAAAAGAAAAAAAAAAGAAAAAAAAGCATGGATTGTATAAATAAACAACAAAAGAAATTGCATACAATCATGGAGAAACACAACATAATTATATAAGATGAAGTTCTTCGTAATGATATTTTGTTCTGAAGCATGTTTCATCAGTGCATCTTTGCGTGAGAGATTTTAATAACAATGTTATTGCAGTTGGGAAACATAAACATCTGCGGCTATAATTAAGTTGGAATAATAATCAATCAAACATATTGTTTCAGCCCTGTAGATCAATTGGATCTTTCCAAATTTGATAATGGCCTTTATTTTGTCGAATTTTTGACTTTGATTATGTTTGAATTGCAGGAAATTAATTTTAAGGCAAATTTGAAAGCACAATTTTCTTGTTAAATAGATATAATATATTTTCAATTAAATAAAGAATAAATTCAAGCGAATTTATTATTTCAGCGAGCATGTCATTTAATTATAATTATTTTTCCTAGATACCGTAATAAAGAAGGATTCAATGATAAATTATATATAAGTATTTTTGTTTCGCCTGTGTAGCATGGCAGACACTTAGGGATCACTTTATCCATTGTCATCCGTTGGCATCCATTTTCATCCGTCACATTTCAACCTCCAACCTAACCTTGGCCATAACTTGAAAAGAATTTGACCTATGTTCATGAAACTTCACACACATCTTCATCATAAAATGTCACACACATCTTCATCATAAAATGTCACACACATTTTCATCATAAAACGTCATACATATCTTCATCATAAAACGTCATACACATCTTCATCATAAAATGTCACACACATCTTCACAAAACGTCACACACATCTTCATCATAAAATGTCATACACATCTTCATCATAAAATGTCACACACATCTTCATAAAATGTCAAACACATCTTCATCATAAAACGTCACACACATCTTCATCATAAAACTTCACACACATCTTTATCATAAAACTTCACACACATCTTTATCATAAAACTTCACACACATCTTTATCATAAAACTTCACACACATCTTTATCATAAAACTTCACACACATCTTCATCTTACCTCTAGGACTGTTGTTATACATGTCCAATTACTCGACTATTTAAGAAATAAAATATTTCCAGCGGGTTTATATTGTCCCAGATCAAAACCTGGTGGGCAGGACTTGAAGACCATCGATACCAGGTGCCATAGGCCCACGGTTTCGATGTGTTTCAAGTCCCAAACACCAGGTTTCGATCTCGCACAATATAAACCCGCTGGAAATATTTTTTATTTTTTATCAGATATGGATTTTTATGTATTTTATTCATGCATTTTCGAGAGATTGAACATAACACAAAACATTCTCGCAACTTAAATTGTACGTCTATCTCTCATCACGAAACGAAGGCAATATACAGCTTATCGTTTTTATAACAAGTTCAATTTGTTGTTTGAACGTAACATTGTCTTAAAATAATGTAATCGTTGATTTGGATGTTTTTCGACATTGAAAATCATTTAAAATGATGTTCTAACGGTTGAAGGATGTGATGTCAGAGGTCTATATAGATTTTTTAAAAAACTGCTCAATAGCCAATCAGCATTGAGTATTTTCATAAACCATGTTAGATAATAAAAAAAATAATTATACTTTAAACCCCATATATATACCTTAAACCTCCGTGGTGCCACTGAGTTCCGTCGGTGTGTTCTTGGGCAAGACACTTTCCCTTAGCCCCGTCCGTCGGATGGGGACGTAAACCGGGCGGTCCCGTGTTTCGGTCTATCCTCCGAGCACGTTAAAGAACCATAGAATCTATTCAATAATAAGAGTAGGGCAGGTTTCCGGATTCCTATGTATCCTTTCCCTCTCTCTGGGACGGCTCTAAATAACCTATACTGTGTTGATGAGCCGTTAAACGACATTAAATTCAATTCAATTAAACCCCATACATACAGAAATGTTACACCAGATTCAGACTTTAAAATAGATAACTGAGGATTTTGGTTTATGATTGCTCCTACTAATAGATATACAGAATTACTGATAAAACACAATGCCAGGCCATGCCTCCAAGTTGATTAACCAATATATTCATGACCGCCATGCCTCCAAGTTGATTAACCAATCTAACCAATATATTCATGACCCGTATAACAAGCAGCTTCTGGTGAATTGTAAAACTGTGTTAGGAATAGGCAAGTTCATAGGTTAATTCCCGTGTTGATACTGCAAGAAATTGCCTTTAAGTGGGTACATCAGGATATTTCTAGAAATATCTTAAATTATAAAAATGTTCCAATTCATGATAAAACACATCAATCAAAATATGATGTTCGAACCGTATTTTTAAGGTGTGAATGTTGAATACACCATATAGCTTAAATTAACTCTGGTGCGTAACTTAGGATAGCAGGTATTAGTGTGCAGAATCAATAGGGGGCAATTTTTAGGCTCATTCGTTATGTTTAGGTTCTTCAGAATAGAAAATATCATTATTTGTCAATTTTAAGTCCGACACCTAGACCCCTTTGGAAAGCCTGATGTATTCCATTTAAGTCTGGTGGTAAAGTTAAATAAGCATCCATGTAGTTGGAATACTGCTGTTTGTTGTGTGAAAGCTATAGTGTCCATGCAGTTGGAAGCACATTTTAGGCTATGTATGTGGATTTTGAGTGATGGAGGCAGGCAGACCACTCACTTATTTCTGGATACAACCCGTACTGTACACCCCCACCATCCATAAGAACCGACAATTTCTCACTTACAAGTTCAGCTCCCAGTGAGATTTGAACCTGCTGCAGTGAGAGACGAGAACAGAAATAATGAACTAACATGCATTCAAACAAGGAGGCCAAGGCTTACATGGCAGTCCCTATGATGCAGAAGTCCAACAGCCAACAGCCATCCCAAGAGATACTCGTTCCTTACATACTTAATATTTAATTAATATCATTAACAGTGGGGGATGCATGTTGTAGTGGAGGCAGGGTGTGCCCTATATTTTGTCAAAAATAGGTCAAAGATTTTGCACATGAATTATTATGATGTTATAAGGAATATACGGAACATTGTGATGAAGTTTGGTGAAACTCCTGCGAGAAAGCAGCAAGATAAGCATGCCGTAGCGGTGACCAGACGTGATCTTTATTTCGTCGAAAGTAGGTCAAAGCAACCCAAAATTTTGCACATGATGTTAGATGCATAGAAGGAACATTCTGGTGAAGTTGGTAAAAATCTTGTGAGAAAGAAGCAAGATACGATGTCGTAGTGGTGACTGGACGTGACCTATATTTCGTTCAAAGTAGGTCACAGCAACAGAAATTGTGTATATGATGCTGGATCCATATAATGAACATTCTGGTGGAGTTTGTTAAAAACTCTGCAAGTGACGAAGAGGCTAGTAAGAAATGAAAGTCAAACGCACAGACTAACGGATGGACTAACGCACTGACACACATACACCCAGGCGACATTGTGATCGCTAAGTCGATATCCGTAGACGGGCTCGATAAAATGTATTTTGGCTGTTACATATTTATTTCTCAACTGATATTTGGAAATAATACATTTTTATTTACCAAGCATCTCCGTGGCCGAATGGTTAGTGACGTTGTGTTGTAAACCTTCGCCTCTCACTGCTGCGGGTTTGAATCCCACTGGGAGCTCGATTTGCAATTGAAGAAGTGTTGATTCTTACGGATTCCGGGAGATGTACAATACTGGTTCTACCCAGGAAAAATGGGTAGTCTGCCTCCACGACAAAACATCGACGGTCATATATAACCTTGCATGTGTTGAAAATAATGTAAAACACCATACAAACAAACAAACAAATTTTTCTTTACCACTAAAAATTCCAGTTACAATGATACTTAATTGTGTAAGTACTATCATAAATCATGTTAATAATGTGGGGGTGGGGGTGTGGTGGGGGGAGGGGGAGGGGGTGTGGTGGGGGGGAGGGGGAGGGTGTGGGGGGTGTGGTGGGGGAGGGGGTGTGGTTGGGGGAGGGGGGTGGGGTGGGGTGGGGGAGGGGTGTGGGGGTGTGGTGGGGGATGGGTGTGGTGGGGGGATGGGTGTAGGCCCAAACTGTAATTATTGTTCCAGCAAACTGTAATTATTGTTCCAGCAAACTGTAATTATTGTTCCAGCAATCAAGATTTACTCCTCCTTTTCAGTAAGTCATTATCTTATGCAGATGCATGTTTTTTTCTGTGAATGTAAACTGTTGCTGATGATGAGAATTCATACTTCATTGTTATAACACATGATTGGGGAGATTGGGTAAGCCTTGGCGGATGTAATTATTGTGCGAAAGATTGGAACAATTGATAGAACCAAGTGAACCATATAACTTCCTGCTAGATTGTCTTCAGGTTTCATCAGTAATGTCCTTTTTCTATGATTAATCTTGTACATTTAGATACAGATTTGAGAAAGGAAATAATGTGTATACATAGATCCGTACAAATCGATAAACCCCACCCACCATTGTCCAAGCTCAGTTTTGGCCACAAACATTACCATGTGTTCTATTGTATAAAATGTTTGTTTGTGGGACAGCATGTGCTTTATGCAACGGGGTAAATACCTCATGTGATTTTAATTGGTCAGCTGGCATGGTCAGAGACAGAGCGGATCTATGCATTGTGCCAAGATGTTAGAGATTTATGATCGTTACAGTGGTGGCGGCGACGGCCATGGCGAAAACCTTAATATGTGATGGCGTTTTCTCCATATTTGTCGATTTTCTTCCATCTGCTGATTCTCGTGACCCTAATAACTCCAGAAAATGGTTTTGAATTTTTACTGAATTTGATCTGAAGGTTTTTTTCAGTAAGATCTTGGACGAGGTCAGCAGTGGGCAAAATTAACACGTATTGCAGAGTTGTTGCGTATGTTAAGTTAATTGGAAAATGACTCGCACTAAATTTGTGGTCATATATTCAAGGTGAAGGGTCAAGGTCATGCAGTTGTCATGTGAGTTCCATATCTCCTAAACTGCTTCAGATTTATTCCTAATGAGATCAGATCACACATGGTGTAGAATTCATATACCTGCTTGTAGCTGTGTTATTGCATTCCTACAAAGTGTCTCCCACTGAGTGCTCTTGTCAAATAACTTTTGTGTGTGATCAGCATAATAATTGGCCTGGATTGCTGTAAAGCCATGTTCGTTTTAGCAAACTGTATGAAAAATGCAATTACTCGCAAATGTTCAGTATTTTAGTATGGTAAATAGAAGCAATTAGATTATCAAAAGATTTACTTTGGTTATGATGGTGGTGGTGGTGGTATGGTGGTATGGTATGATGGGGGTAAAAGTGTGGTGATGGTAGTGGTGATGGTGGTATGATGGGGTAATAGTGTGGTGATGGTAGTGGTGATGATGGTATGATGGGGGTAAAAGTGTGGTGGCAGGGTTTTTTTTCATTATTTTGGGAACATGACCCATACCCCTGGAATTGGGAATTTTAGCGCGATTTTTCATAAAATTGGGAATTTTAGCGCGATTTTTAATAAAATTCGGAAACATATAAAGTAAAGCATTCCTTTCATAATTATATCTTTTAATACTGTTTTTGTAAACCAAGATAAACTGAAGCATTTATTTAAGCTTTTGAACCCCAATCATTGGATTGGCCCATTTTTTTTTTTATTTTTTTTTTTTTTTTTTTTTTTTTTTTTTTTTTTTTTTTTTTTAAATTGGGAATTCTTTCCTCAAAATTGGGAAAAAAAGATATGTTTTGCCATTGGGAATATGACCGAATAACGGCTATAAAAACGGCCAAAAAAAATCCCTGGGTGGTAGTGATGATGGTGGTATGATGGGGGTAAAAGTGTGGTGATGGTGGTATGATGGGGTAAACGTGTGGTGATGGTAGTAGTGATGATGGTATGATGGGGGTAAAAGTGTGGTGATGATAGTGGTGATGGTGGTATGATGGGGTAAAAGTGTGGTGATGGTGGTATGATGGGGGTAAACGTGTGATGATGGTGGTATGATGGGGGTAAATATGCGGTGATGGTGGTGGGGGTGAAGTTGGTATGATAGTATGATGGGGGTAAAAGTGTGGTGATGGTGGTATGATGGGGGTAAACGTGTGGTGATGGTGGTGGTGATGGTGGTGGTGATGGTGGTATGATGGGGGTAAACGTGTGGTGATGGTGGTATGATGGGGGTAAAAGTGTGGTGATGATAGTGGTGATGGTGGTATGATGCAGGGTAAACGTGTGGTGATGGTGGTATGAAGGTATGATGGAGTAAAAGTGTGGTGATAATAGTGGTGATGGTGGTATGATGGGGGTAAACGTGTGATGATGGTAGTGGTGATGGTGGGGCCTAAAATAAAATATTAAATGTTTCCCCACCCCGGGACGTGCACGACCGATCCGAAAAAATGGCCACGACCAAACAAATGTATTGCCGAAAACGTAGTAATTATTTTTTTATTTGGTATGACAAAATTTCTCCTGGATTTGGCTATGATCTCCGGATCACACGGAAGCTGCTTAATCAATAATTTGTAATACACAGAGTGTGTCTGGCATGTGTCAAACATTGACAGGCAAAGCCTGTCAAATTGATTAAGGCGGGGTTATGTTCATGCAACCAACCAATGAAATTGCGTCTCGCGGTACGCGATGAGATTGAAAGATGGTCAAGTAAAGTCATACGTAAACAGTAATAAATCAAGGGTCATCAGGTGTTATCACATTGATTTGAAAACACTGGACATTGGAAAGTAGGGACATCATTTACTGAAGAAAAATGCACCAATCACCAGGTTGTTTTATTCTAAATCGAGAAGTAAGTTTGCTGAAATCGGCACTTGTTTTAATCAGTGGATTTGGTAACGGTCGATCGTTTGCTGTTTTTAACTGCTTAGCGAATGCATGTTAGGTGATATATAGATGAATTTTAAGCATGATCTATCGGCAAAATTAAAAGAAAGCTTGTAATTGTTCGTAATTGATGATATTTCGATCGAATATCAGCAATGCTTTTCTGCCGGGAAAGTGTGGTGTCACAGTAATTCGGATAGATGCATTATTTCGGACGGACACAACTTTCAAAAAGAAATAAATTGACATAGTTTACCATCAGGAAACTGTCCTACATTTGTGTTTAGTTTATACAAATATGAAAAACAACATATGGTATACCCCCGAAACCCCAGTTTTTAGCTCGACTGATCAGAGATCAGCGAGCTTATGCCGTGGTGCAACGTCCGTCGTCCGTCTGTCCGTCCGTCCGTCCGTCTGTCCGTAAACTTTTATTTGTAGCGACTACTCCTCTGAAACTACTAGATGGATATTCATGAAACTTTACAGAAATGTTGCCCATGATGTCTAGTTGATCCTAGCAAAAATTCATGTTGATGTGAAATCCAAGATGGCCGCCAAAGCTAAAAATAGATTTTTAAAATACAATTTGTAGAGACTACTTCTTGAAAACTATAAGTGATATTGATATGGGACTTTTTCTAAAATGATCAGCATGACATGATGTTGGTCCTTGTCAAAAATCGTTTTGATTCGACGTTAAACATGGCTGCCAGTGGCCATCTTTGTTTACATAGAGTTATATAGTAAAAACTTGTAGCGACTACTCCTCTAAAACTACTTGGCAGATTTTCATGAAACTTTACAGGAATGTTGCTCTTGATGTCTTATTGATCCTAGCAAAATTTCAGGTCGGCCAGAAATTCAAGATGGCCGCCACAGCTAAAAATAGATTTTTAAAAATTAAGTTTGTAGCGACTACTTCTTGAAAACTATAAGTGATATTGATATGGGACTTTTTCTAAAATGATCAGCATGACATGATGTTGATCCTAGTTGAATATTATTTTGATTCGACGTTAAACATGGCTGCCAGTGGCCATCTTTGTTTGCATAGAGTTATATATTAAAAACTTGTAGTGACTACTCCTCTGAAACTACTTGACGGATGTTCATGAAACTTAACAGGAATGTTGCTCTTGATGTCTAGTTGATCCTAGAAAGAATTCAGGCTGGCCGGAAATTCAAGATAGCCGCCACGGCTAAAAATAGATTTAAAATAAATAAATTTGTAGCGACTACTTCTTGAAAACTAAGTGATATTGATATGGGACATTTTCTAAAATGATCACCATGACATGATGTTGATCCTTGTCGAAATTTATTTCGATGTGACTTTAAACATGGCCGGCAGTGGCCATCTTTGTTTACATAGAGTTATCAATCTAGCTTGCGGAACGTCGGTGGTTCTACCCAGGTGCCCGCCCGTGCACGGAAATTGCCCGGAGGGGCATCTGTGGTCTTCCTCCACCAGTGGAAGCTGGAAAGTCGCCATATGACCTTAGCTGTTGGTGCGACTATAAAATCCAATTCAATTCAATTTACATAAGAGTTATAATGAAAACTTGTAGTAACTACTCCTCTGAAACTACTTGACGGATGTTCGTGAAACTTCACAGGAATGTCGATCTAGCTATCAAAAACCTATCAGTAGAGCTTCAAGGTCATTTACCTCTTGTTAATGTATAGTTTTTTGAATTGAGGAAGACTTTGTACATGGAATCAGTGTTCTCTCCAGAAGAAGAGTTTTTAGCTCGACTGATCAGAGATCAGCAGATCTTATGCCGTGGTGCGGCGTCCGTCTGTCCGTAAACTTTTATTTGTAGCGACTACTCCTCTGAAACTACTGGATGGATATTCATGAAACGTTACAGAAATGTTGCCCATAAAGTCTAGTTGATCCTAGCAAAAATTCATGTTGATGTGAAATCCAGGATGGCCTCCAAAGCTAAAAATAGAGTTTTAAAATACAAGTTTGTAACGACTACTTCTTGAAAACTGTAAGTGATATTGATATGGGACTTTTTCTAAAATGATCAGCATGACATGATGTTGGTCCTTGTCAAAAATCGTTTTGATTCGATGTTAAACATGGCTGCCAGCGGCCATCTTTGTTTACATAGAGTTATATAGTAAAAACTTGTAGCGACTACTTCTCTGAAACTACTTAACGGATGTTCATGAAACTTCACAGGAATGTTGCTCTGGATGTCTAGTTGATCCTAGAAAAATTTCAGGCTCAACCGAAATTCAAGATGGCCGCCACAGCTAAAAATAGATTTAAAATAAGTAAGTTTGTAGCGACTACTTCTTGAAAACTATAAGAGATATTGATATGGGACTTTTTCTAAAATGATCAGCATGACATAATGTTGGTCCTTGTTGAAAATCGTTTTGATTCGACGTTAAACATGGCTGCCAGCGGCCATCTTTGTTTACATACAGATATATAATGAAAACTTGTAGCAACTACTCCTCTGAAACTACTAGACGGATTTTCATGAAACTTCACAGGAATATTGCTCTTGATGTCTATTTGATCCTAGCAAAATTTCAGGTCGGCCGGAAATTCAAGATGGCCGCCACGGCTATCAATAGATTTTTAAAAAATAAGTTTGTAGCTACTACTTCTTGAAAACTATAAGAGATATTGATATGGGACTTTTTCTAAAATGATCAGCATGACATGATGGTTATCCGAGTCGAACATTATTTTGATTCGACATTTAACATGGCTGCCAGTGGCCATCTTTGTTTACATAGAGTTACATAATGAAAACTTGTAGCGACTACTCCTCTGAAACTACTTGACGGATTTTCATGAAACTTCAGACGAATGTTGCTCTTGATGTCTAATTGATCCTAGCAAAATTTCAGGTCGGCCGGAAATTCAAGATGGCCACCATGGCTAAAAATAGATTTTCAAAATACAAGTTTGTAGCGACTACTTCTTGAACACTATAAGTGATATTGATATGGGACTTTTTCTAAAATGATGTTGGTCCTTGTCAAAAATCGTTTTGATTCAATGTTAAACATGGCTGTCAGCGGCCATCTTTGTTTACATAGAGTTATATAATGAAAACTTGTAGCGACTACTCCTCTGACACTATTTGACGGATTTTCATGAAACTTCACAGGAATGTTGCTCTTGACTTCTTATTGATCCTAGCAAAATTTTAGATCGGCCAGAAATTCAAAATGGCCGCCACAGCTAAAAATAGATTTTTAAAAAATAAGTTTGTAACGACTACTTCTTGAAAACTATAAGTGATATTGATATGGGACTTTTTCTAAAATGATCAGCATGACATGACGGTTATTCGAGTCGAACATTATTTTGATACGACGTTAAACATGGCTTCCAGTGGCCATCTTTGTTTACATAGAGTTATATAATGAAAACTTGTAGCGACTACACCTGTGAAACTACTTGATGGATTTTCATGAAACTTCACACGAATGTTGCTCTTGATGTCTAATTGATCTTAGCAAAATTTCAGGTCGGCCGGAAATTCACGATGGCCGCCATGGCTAAAAATAGATTTTTAAAAAATAAGTTTGTAGCGACTACTTCTTGAAAACTATAAGAGATATTGATATGGGACTTTTTCTAAAATGATCAGCATGACATGATGGTTATCCAAGTCGAACATTATTTTGATTCAATGTTAAACATGGCTGTCAGTGGCCATCTTTGTTTACATAGAGTTATATAATGAAAACTTGTAGCGACTACTCCCCTGAAACTACTTGACGGATTTTCATGAAACTTCACAGCAATGTTGCTCTTGATGTCTAACTGATCCTAGCAAAATTTCAGGTCAGCCGGAAATTCAAGATGGCCACCACGGCTAAAAATAGATTTTCAAAAAACAAGTTTGTAGCGACTACTTCCTGAAATCAAAATCAATCAGTAGAGCTTCAAGGTCATTGACCTCTTGTTATAATTTGATGCCTGGTATATAATTATGTGTCGACATTTTCCATATTCTAAGACTAAAATAAACATGTCAAGTTATTTTATGTTTTTAGTTTGTATGTTTCACTGCATACTGAAAATAACTTATTTGGCTATACTGAAGTACATTATGTAGTGATTTGACAAAAATCTGTATTTGTGTTTTGACAAATATATTTTCCATGTCATGATGTAAAGATTTTAAGCAGGGTAAAATACAAAAACATTCTAGAACACTGCCAGATGGATGTGGATAAACCTAATTACACCATGTGAAGTTATACTTATAATTTATGAATAAATTTGTTTACCTGTTTGAGTTGTCATTTTTAACAACTGTTTATGAATGGTAGATATTATAAAGGCAGATATCTAACAACTGTGAGAAAAGAAAAAAACAACCTGCTTTGAAATAATTTAAAAAATTACCCACCTACCTACCCATACCAATTTGACCAAGGTCGCTGGAGGGGAAACAAAAAATATTTTAAGTTTGGCCTGGTATGATAGGGGTAAACGTGTGGTGATGGTGGTATGATGGTACGATGGGGGTAAAATTGTGGTGATTGTAGTGGTGATAGAGAATATCATGTTAGTGCCTGATCCTATTCAGTTTATCAGGTGAGGCTGAGAAAAAAAGTACGAGGCTGTGCCGAGGGCTTCATTTTTTCTAGCCAAACCTGAATTGTGCAGATCGACATGATAAATGGTGGTATGATGGTAAGATGGGGGTAAACGTGTGGTGGTGGTAGTGGTGATGGTGGTATGCTGGTATAATTGCAGTAAAAGTGTGGTGATGGTAGTGGTGATGGTGGTATGATGGTATGATGGTGGTAAAAGTGTGGTGATGATAGTGGTGATGGTGGTATGATGGGGGTAAAAGTGTGGTGATGGTGGTAGTGATGATGCTGATGATGATGATGATGATTGTGGTTGTGGTTATGATAGTGGTGATGATGCTGTTAGAGGAGGTGATGGTGGTGGTGATGATGATGTTGGGTGATGATAGTGAATACTGGTTGTAGTAATAAAGTTGGTGGTGAAGCTTCTGCTGGATGGGTGGTGATGATGATGAAATAGTAGTATTTATAAATGACGTTGGTGATGCTGCTGGTGGGAATGATAGTGGTGATGATGATGATGAAATAGTAGTATTTATAAATGACGTTGGTGATGCTGCTGGTGGAAATGATAGTGGTGGTGAGGTTGATGGTATAGTTTATAATTTTGTTGTTTATTATAATATTGCAACAGAAAATTAACAATCATACCGGTAATGCATTTTTCGGACACTTGAACTGATTATGGATGGTCTTCTTTTAGAAAGAAGTTAATGGTAAGTAGTTTGTTCATCGAAAAAATAGATCCACTTGAAAATTGGAAAAAATAAATTGCAATATGCTGATGTAAATGAGATAATTATGTTGTTGACAACAATGCAATTTTATTTTCTGCAGGTAAGGACTCTGAGGAAAAGGTTTTGACCAAGAGAGATGGGAAGGAAGGCAGTTCTCCCAGCAAGGGGCGGGCAACTCCACCTACTGACCTGGCCCTGCGGCAAGCCCAGCATCTGCTTTACCAGGTGGCAGCAATGGCACCTGTAAGTCAGCATTTGTATAAAACTAAAATTGCAGCATTAACATTTTGCGTACTCCATAACTGTTTTGTAATATTACCTTGTTTTAGTCAAATACAAAAATAGGTGATTTTTCACTAACCCGACCAATGCTATTTTTAAAGCCTATGACTTGAAAATTCAGATTATAGTTTAGTTCATATGTAAATCACAAGATTTATAGAAACAAAAACACAGTGTACCTTCCTACCCTATAAATGAGATTATTATAAGCAAAGCGCATCATTCGCTGGTCCCTTATTGTTTTCTTCTCCCACAGAACTACAAGCTGGGAGTTTCAGGAAACTTTAAAGGAAAAATCTCTACATTGTCTAGTTGGTCCCAGTACAGTTTAACTTCCTGTGAAATCCAAGATGGCCATCACACGTTAAAATATATTTTTTTGTTGTTGCTATATTCTCGAAAAGATCGACGATACAGAATCATTATTTGGCAGTTTAGTTCCTTTAGCCTCATTCGTTGGATGAGGAAATAAACAGGGTGGTCCCATGTCTTGAAATCTGTCCTGCGAGCATGTTTAAAGAACCATAAGTAACTATTCCTTAGTAAGAGTAGAGTATGGTTCCCGGATTCCTGTGTATCATGCCCCTGTATTGGAC